>VUQS01002563.1:0-11138 GCA_015108495.1 Heterochromis multidens | reverse complement strand
CAGGATTAGGAAGAAAAAAAAAAAAAAACAAGTGTATTTTTCAACCCTGCAAAGCTGCCAGGGAAAGCACAACCAGAAATGACTTCTATTTATTATTAATGAAAGGAGAAGGCCTGGAAAACAGCAATTGGATGGCCAGATTATAGTTATACAGTGTGCATTGTTGGAGAACAGCAGTGCACCATAGTGGCCAGTAGGTAGGTTCAAGTCTGTTCTTCAACAGTCTCTCTGGGGTGTTGTGAGTGATGATAACTGACATGTCGAGGTCAGGAAGAAGCGGTGAGTCCATGTGTATAAAAAGAGATCTATAAGAAGTGAAGTTCTCAAGTGAAAATGCTCATGAAAGATGGGATATTAAAAAAAATGCTTTATTTTCAGTTTCTAAGAGAAAATGTGAAGATTTTAAAAGCTCAAGCGACTGAATGGATGCTTGCAAAATGTAAGTATTTTTGGTGTATTTTAAATGCATCAATACCAGTGTACTGAAGCTCAAAGTAACAGAATATTGAATATCCAAATACATAAAATCCAACATAAAGCTAGTTAGATGATATTCAAGCAAGGTAAAGCTAACAAAGTCAAGCTTTTTTTTTTTTTAGGATTTGGTTGTTATGAGAAAAAACCAGACCTCTATAAAGTGTCAGGTGACATAATAAAGTCCTATCAATGTATTTATTGAAATAAAAGCAAGACGTGTGTGAATAAGTGACTCAGAGTAGGCTAGCTAACTTTTTTTAGTGTTAACTATCTTCTAGTTTTTTTTCTTTACTTTTAAAGTTTTGACAGTCAAAAGGACAGTCAGGTATCTTAGGGCGTTTTCACACCTATTGACCAATTCCCTACCCCGGCGGGTAAAACATTACTCCATCATTACCCCATCATGACGGCCAATATTGGACAGTCGGTAGTACTGCAGGACAAAAGTGTTGTTTTTTGTACCTGACTTGAGCCAAGACTACTTGTCCAATGTCAGGTAAACCATTTCTATAGTTTAAATGAGCTGTCGCTGACAGCCTGGGGTTGCTGTGGAGAAGCAGGGACCAGGACATGAAGAAGGCCGTGTTCTGGACTACTGGAGAACATGGAGAACTGAAGTTCATTTCACAACTAGTTGCTAACCCATACTGACATTTACACATCTATAGTACCTCGCCGCATCTCAGAATGCAAAGCATACGTGGCTACGGGAAGGTTTTTAGCTCAAACATGTTACGTACACCTGGTAGTTGGTTCGGATCGAGGTCAGATCACGTTCACACCATAAACGAACCACTCTGGAGTTCATTTGGAACCAAACCGAGACCACCTCCTCCAAAGGGTCTCGGTGTGGTTGTTTTGGTCTGCACCAGAGTGCAATTACTGTGTTTACATCTGCACAAATGAACTGCACCAAGGGGCAAACGGACCAGAGTTCGATTTAAATTAAAATGAGAAACTGCTGCTTACCATGCTTTAAGCTTAGTAGCCGCACATTTAAAAGCAGCACTTCAGTGACTCAAGTGCATTTAATTTTGGCTCTGATTTGTTGAATTTTTTGCAAAAAGGGGAAAAGGTTTAGGAGGGTTAATTTCCATATCCAACAATATAGCGTGTCACAAATCAGTAACGATTATAATTTTAGCAAAATTTATGTTAAAATTAAATTAAATTAAAATTAAATAAAGCTACTAAAAAATTACTTTTACATATCTTACCAATTTCTGATTTGAAAAAGAGTTTCCCAGAAATTCCCATTTTAATTTGCCTGTGTATTTAATAGATGCTAATAGCAAACAAAAAAGTCCGAAAATGCTAAAAAAGTATACTTAGTATATTTATAATAAAATGACTAGCAATGATCCTCTCTTTAACTACTTGATTTACTGATATATTTGGGTACCTAAAAATATAACTTAAACTAAATTAAACTCATATTTTCTCTGAGGAGAATCTAATCCACTGTCCTAGTTTCTTGCTCTGCACACCCACAGGGACATTGTTAGAGGCCCAGGACACAGACACAGAGGGCAGGTGTGTTTTCAGACATCATGTCCATGAACACGTCTATTCCATGGCAGTCGGCGGTAGCGTAATGATCTGTCTGCAAATGTATTGAGCTACTCTAAAAATAAAGGGACACCACTTTCTTTTGAAAATGAATATAAGTGCTGAGGCTAACTGTGCTAAAGAAATATTTCTCCATTTTAATATGTGTTCCACAGCCTGCAGGAACATCTCTGGCTCCTTTTTCAACATAATAGATGAGGGTTGTAAACAAACTTTTGATTTATATCTGCCATAACTCCTTTGGAAATATGCTCATCATGTACTGTGTATGCAGAATCCAATATTAAATCATTCCCTCCTTTTCTGTCAGTGTAGAAGTCGCTCGGCGGGGATGAACGACTCACAAACACAAGTGTTTAGCAGAACACCAGCTGTTTCTCTGGTGGAGACTTGGTAAAGTAGAATTGATAAAAGCCAGGCAGGGGTGTCAGAAGTCTGAGCACGCTCTTTTTGTTTGATCTCATGCTCATTTGCGGGCATGCATCCTGTTGTGGCAGCACAGGGGTAAATATAAGTTGTGTTGCCTTTTCCAATGAGAAATGGGGGAAAAAGTGCTCTTCTGGAAGGTGAGTGGGAGCTATCCCTCACGACTCTGCGGTGCCTTTATCTTCTACCTTTCTTCTTTCTGATAAGCAGCTCCAGAGCCAATCATGTGGAACTTATAACTCAGACATGTGAAAGTGAAGTTTTACCAAGTTAAGTAAGAAGGAGGTAAAATGAATAATAAACTTTCCTCCAACCGTCGCTAAAGTTTTCTTGTGTGTTTCATGAACTCCGATGCTGTTCACACAGATTGAACAGTCCTGCCAGCATCTCTCAGCATTGGCAGCAGCCCATCCATAATCTCAACAGATCTGAGCCTGTGGCCGGCCTCACCGCTGACTATATAACTGGCCCCTGTGCAAGCGCCAGCAGCTGGTGTGGGCAAAAACAAAATGTGTATCTCGCTATAGCACCCAGGCTACCAGCTACAGTACATCAGCACAGTCCAGCACCTCGCTGTGGGCGAATGATGTCATAATGTTGTCCTCCATGGAAACATTTGTGTCATTTCACATAAGCACTGTAGTCAAAGCTCTGAGGCTACCCGCTGCTGTCGACAAACATAGGACATTTTGTCATGGGTTTGAGGGCTATCTACTTACTCATCTGTATGAAGCCATAAGAGAGACAGATTCATGGGTCCTGCATCATACAAGACAAAGCACTGAGTGGCGTGGATTACAAATTAAATAACTTTTAAAGCAAAACAAAGAACAAAAAAGAAATATCTCTAATCGCAAGAGGGTGGCTGATTACCGACAAACCAGGGCCACCTCACAGAGACAAATGCCCTTGAATAACAAGTATGAAACTCCACATTGCCTCCAGAGCAAAGCTTCATAATGAAATCCACCATTTGTTGTTATGACAGGAAGCAAACGAGTGTGTGCTTCAGGATTTGAGGAAAAGGCCCAAGAGTATGTAATTAAAAAGGAAAATTTAAATATTGTGAGAAAAGATCAGAATAAATGACCTCCTTAATAACAGCAAAAGTGATTTATGTGCTGGTAAAGCAAGCTGTAATTTACCTGAAATATGTTTTTAAGGAGTATGCACATGATACAGTGGGATTTCAGGCTGACTCCAATTCTTCCCATAAATTCCATAATTGTATAATATGCTAAACTGTTGGCTGGCGCTCACTCCAGGTTGACAGCTGCTTTTGAATGAACCAGTCTAACTAGTTCAGTCTGACAAATAGCCTGCTGTGTGTGCTGGGCTTTTGATAGGCATGTGTGATCTTTGTAGCTGCATGGATTGCATGCTAACATGAAAACCACTGAATGCAAGCACCATGTGATCAACCTATTAACCAGGATAAAACTAATTCAGTTTTTCTCTTCCTTTGAGCTCTTTTAATCTTTAAATAACTATGATCAGCAATAAATACAAAGACTTTCCCTAACCTTGTACAATCCATAACCATAGATAAGTTCCAATCTTTTGTTTTTGTTAACAATGGGCCTATCAGTGGTCAAGTCAATCCCCAAAGTTTTTATAGCCTGTTTTTGATCTCTATGGTTAATTACCTCTTTTATAGCAACTACACAGTGGGGCACACTTCTGTGCCACGAGATATCCATTTAGATATTGTAGATATTAGATATTGTTAAGGATTAAAATTAGGGGGCGCAGCCACTTTGATTAACACTGTGCTGACATAGGTGGCTGTACCCTACTGCTGTCTGTTGGGCTTGACAGGGCTATCCTAGCAGACTTTGGGCTCCACTGGGACTGGTGACCTGTCCAGGGTGAGACCTTTCATATGCTAAAACTTGTTTTGACCAGACCTCTACCCTATATGACAATATGATCCTTGAAAGTTTTTATAAAAATGCAGTGAATTATAGAGAAGTCCTGAAGTTTGTTATCTTGGCTGTGTGCTTAGGGTCATTGTTCTGTTGGAAGATGAACCTTCGCCCCAATCCAACCTGTAACATGACAAAATGTGGAACAAGTAAAGCGCTGTGAACACTTTCTGGGTGCACTGTATATCCAATGATTTTGAGGCTCAAAGTTGGTTATACAAAATATTATGCTAGACAAAAGATTGTGGCTTTAGATGGTGACACTTGCTTGTCCAGCCTTGAACATCTCAGGTGACTATATTTTGTACTTATTAAGTTATCAGGGCTCAGAAATGCTGAAAAAAAGAATTAAAAAGCAACAAATTTTTAGCCACCACTATGTATTTAAGGGCTTGTAACTCAAATATCTTCATAACATGAAAATGTCCTTTTGCATGGCTTTGTTAAATATACTGAAGTTATTGTACAAAAACCCCAGCTAATTCTAAGAGGGTTAGGAACTTTTTTTTCAGATTTGATTGACCCAATATGAAATAACTCATGAGTAACATTGTTCATGTTACACATTTTCATTTGATTCACCTTATTCATCTCATATAACATTTGGATCGGTGCAGCTTTAACCTCCTATATTTACACATGCAGTTGTTCATCCATCATCCTGGGCACTATTTTCTTTAGTTTTAGTAGATGCTACAGTAGCTGTATCATTTGATCCTCTCCCTTTTCAAGGAAGTGCTTTTGAAAAGTTCTGTTGAGCCCAGGCTGCTGAGGTTTTGAGGGAAATACCAAGTCCAATTGCAAAAGGTCACAGACATCAGGTGGGTCTCTCTGAGAGAGCCAGGCCCTTATTATAGGCACTGACCTGTGAAATATCACATAGCCTGTGAGCATGCTCAGCAAAATGATGCAATTTGAGAGGATGTCACTATTCAACCCCAGGTGACCCCATCTTGGCACAGTGGGAGAGGCGGAGTCTGTAGCCAGGGACTGATAATGCAGAGTAATCTACTCTCTCTCTCTCTCCCTCATCATCTTTCTAATGGTCCCCTTTATTTTGACAAGGGGATCCCCTCCAACAATGCTTTCCAAACCAGAGGTGAATATAACACCACAAGGTTTTTTTTATTTCACAGGAATTTATCACTACTACCCAAGATGTATCAACATAAATGGTGGGATCAAAAACAGTTTGGGGACATGAGGCTTGGAGAAATCATCTTTGCTTATGCACAGCCAATATTTCCTAGTATGTCACTGCAAAGGAGCACTTTTGCTAGATGGAGAATACATTCATTTTTCTGTGTTTTTCTACACTAGCATGTGTTCCTTTGAAAGGGTATTACAGTGATTTACTGTAGTATTCCAGTTACATTCTTCTGTATGAGTCACCAGGGACACACCATTAGAAAAAGGTCGAATTGAAGCAACAGAGGTTGATGTAACATGACTTTTATCCCCTATATGGCTCAAAACCCAATCCTATATTTTCTATACAACCAGTGCTAGCGTTCTCTTATCACCTGATGATACCATGAGGGGTTTTGGCAGTTTAAGTAGTACTCTCATGACTATATCTGACCTTGTGTTAAATTAGTGAGGTTCCCCTTTAGCCCCTTGATATGTTCCACATTACAAAGCAACTAGTGATACACATACACACCCACTGTCTAACTTTTGCCTAATACTTCATAATCGCTGTCATTTTCAGTGACACTAATTTCAGGCAGTTATTCACATAATGAACATTTCTTCACACCAAACATCATTACAACTGTAATCAGGATGTTAATAGGGGACAAAAAAAGAGTGAAGAGAATGCCTTTTTTTTTTTTTTGTTTTATCAGATCAGTGTTAATTTGCTGAAGGCACGAATAAGACCAATTAAATCAAAATAATTAGACTCAAACGCCTGATCATTTGGTGTGAAAATTTCCCCTAATGAAATAGAACTGACTACAGCATTGTTCCCTGGAGGATGAAATGACAAAAGTCAGATAGTCCCTACGTGTTTATTGGTGGTATGGTGTTATCATTTAGAGGTCTATTGGAAGAAAGTTGTTCATTTTCACAGATATTGATTGAACTATCTCAGACCACAGAGATAACATAATAATTGTTAAGCCGGGAGGTATTTTCACTGTAGACAAAGTGAGGCAGTAAAAAGTATTAAAGCCACCCACAGCACTGCATTGGAAAATGTACAGAAACTCCTAGACAAGAGCTCTTAGACAGTGACACCATTTTTAAACATGCAGTTTGATGGACAGAGCCTAATCACAGCCTCAAAGCTACATATCTGGCTGTAATAAAATTAATTTGTCTGCCTTATCTGTCAACATGTAGGCCCACTCATTATCCACATAAATAATTATCTTTAATAAAATGTTACTGGTGTGTCAATTTTATAAGTGGGAATGTGTTGTGTTCTTTTTTTGAATTGTCATTTAGAAATGGTACCCCCTTTGAATGTTTGAATCATCCCACTGAATGACCTTTATCAGTTATAATTAGGCCCATAGAAATGGCTAATAGACACCCTGCAGTACAAACTGCAGAAGATATTATCAACTGTAATCATCCATCCATCCATTTTCTTGTGCTTATCCAATTCAGGGTTGTGAGATCAATTGTAACCAGTGTTTAAAAAAAAAAATGTAGGAATGTATGTAGGAGAACTCATGCTGGTTTGTGAATAGGTGCATACAAAATAAAGCTCTGGTGGACTAGTCACCCTGTTAACTGTAACAGACACCTGAACACCTGAACAAAGAATAACAGGTGTGGCCCAATACTTTTATCCATATAGTGTAGCTTCTGGATCAAAAAAGTGAAAATCCTGTATTCTTTCTAATGACCAGCAGGGGGTGACTCCTCTGTTTGTAAGAAAACTTCTAGTTGTATAGAGGTCTGTGGGAAAATGGCCCTCAGGTACAGTAAATACTTTTCTGATTTGCTCAGTCTCTAGTTTCAGATCATATTGAATATGAAGTTCATTTGTAAGCTATGGCTAGATTCAGAAAGGGGGTTTATCCAGGCTTTGCTATGAGCGTGGGGTGTCCTTGGATTCACAGTCAGATTTGGCCCTCTCTCGTCACATCTGATTTCAAAACTCCAAGATGGCAAGTGGGAGCTTCATAATGGGTCTTCACTAACCAATGGTTTGTGTCACAGTAGCCATGTTTATATTTTATAAGCATAGCTACTGTGTCAAACTCAATTCTAATGGGTTAAAATCTGGTAACTACCATTAGCAAGCTAACATTAATTTGGTCAGTTGATTCACGTAGCGTTTACCCCGGTCTGAACCTCAGGTGTTTATGTAAGTAAGAAATAATGCTTATGTAATAACTACTTTGTGAGGTGCATCCTGTTTTATTCTTCACCTACTGTGTGTTATGGCTAACATAAATGACAAAGTTTCAAAACTTTTTCTAAAAAAATCTTTGTTTTTTTTACTATCTTTAACCTGTGTGCATCACAGTAAATCACTTTAGCTGACTTTGAAATAGGAAGTAAATTATTGTTCATAACAGCTCAGTTGGCACTCTGCCATGAGTGAGGTCAGCTGCAATGATTAAAAGTATACTTTGTCCAGTGAATGTAATTTGGGGTTTATTAATGTGCTAAACATCTTAAACCTTAATTTATATTTACAACAATATTTGAGTCAGAGCTGTTTTGAGCACAACATAAAACTTGACTTTTTCACTGTGTGTCATATTGGCACAAAAAGAGATTAACATCAGCTCATCCTGAAGCTTTCCAGCTCAGTAATTCAGTACCACACTGTGTGCACAACTTCAGTAAACTCACTACATAGTTCAGAGAAAACAACTGCTGCATAGGCTTGTTTTGCAAAAAGTACAAGTATAGGAAATGTCAAATTCATATGGTGATAGGAGGGAAATACAATATGACTTTGTTGTTGCCGTTAATTTACCCATGTCTGAATACCTGCAAATGAGTACAGGGCTTGTCATATTTGATAAATTCTCATCCACTGAGGGACAATACTCCAGAGACCAGATGAGAGAGGCTGAAAAACTTTGAAGAAGAACTGTTTTGCTGAGTTGATTTATTGTCAACAATGAACGGCTCGCCTTCATTTCTTTCCCCCCACCATGCACATATGAAGGCTCCTTTGAAAATTATGCAGAGACAGAGTGATCAGCTTTCATTGTTTAAGGTCAGGATGTTCATTAAAATTGACAGACTGACTAGGCGATACTTTGAGGTGTTGGCAGTGCCTTGACCTTTGCAAAAAGACAGCGTTAGTCTTGCCATTTGGGACGTCTTGCCGTAAAGTGATAAACATTCTCTGCGACTGCTCCTCTTCAAACTGTATCAGAGCTGGGATCTCAATTAGCTGGCACAAAAAAGGCCAATCATAGATGTGGGCTGACACAAAACAGACAGATTTCTCATCGTTGAGCGATTCAAGAGGTACCTTTCTTCAGCTTCTTCTACTTTAACTCCTCATTTCTCAGCTGTTCTTTAAATCAGTGTAAAACATAAATGAATATGAACATATATAAATATGAATATTTCTGTATGTTTTCCTGCGTCTGTTCAGATGCTAATACACTGGAAAGACAAACCCAAAATGGACAGCTGCTGACCTGACTGTAGGTATGTGAGGGAGGGACAGGGCTGGGAATGCTGTTATTAATGCTGATCTTCAACCACAGCAATTGTCCCTTTTCTTACAGCATGGCCATGTTGTTTTACCTGATTAAATCTTCCCTATAGAATTCAACTGTCACAACGGTGCCAAGGTTTATGTTAGTTTAGTCACTATGTGTGCAAAGATTTGCTGGTTAGCAAAGGGTGATACTCCTGATACCCATGCTGCTGGACCGCTACTGCTCATGTGCCGTAATGCCTCACTAAACATTCTCCCAGCTTGTGACTGATAAATCATAACTGTATGAGCCTCCACGGTGCCTCGCTTTCTCCGTCAGATCCACCATTTGCTCATCGCGTCTGATTTTAAAACACCAAGATGGTGTCAGTAAAAATCGCTCAGCTTGAGGCTTCTGGATGGGACTTCACCAACCATGTTGGATGAAATTCAAAAACAGATCACAATGTCCCTGTCATACTTCTATAGGATATAAGTATACAAGTTCCATTAAGTTTGCATTATGGCAATTTCACCTCTCCTTTAGCTTAGATTATGTTCCCTCTCTGCCATCTGTGGTTGTTATGACAGGGCATGTGTTTGGGGTTGTTTATGCAACAGGGACTATAGGGAATTTTACCTTAGTAAGTACCTTAGTAGATTCTTATCACAGAACTATCATTTAATTATGTAAGAGGCACATCCACACTATTTTATGATAGTGTCTACAGCCAGAGCCTCTGTGTTCTAGCTTACCACAGGATATCAAGGGACTGCATTTTCTTTGCACTTATTCAAACACCAAAACACTGCTCTGCTTTGCCTCAGGATCCAAATTATACAGTATGTGTCTAAATGTCAAAAATGACTAGCAGTCATTTTTATCATCACTTATCATTGCCGAACTACCACTTCAAGCTGGACAGAGTAAGCAAACTTCAGAAGTGTAAATGTTTTCAGCTCTAAAGGACTGTCATCTCTGAAATCTGAAAAAAACCCAACAAAAACGCATACAGCTGAATATCTTTTTTTTTTTTCTCTCTCTCTTCTGGCAAAGCTTCTGTGGTTTGAACTCAAGTTCAGCACAGTATCATTGGTTATATGTGCTAGTCAAAAAGCAAATCTGAGCTGAAGAATGAAGCTAAATGTCATGGAGTTGCAAACAAACAAGTTTTTAATTTCCAATGGTTTATTTTTCAGTCAATGAGAAGACAGCCATTGGCGTGTTACACTTTTACCGCAGACTAAAATGACATGCAAAAATACTGTTAGCTAAACCCTACCACCCTTAAGTCACATTCCTGTCATTGCAGTTACCAGTCTCCAGGCCATAATTTAGGAATTTTGAATGCTGAAAATTATAGAAACAAAATGCATATGTCTCACAGACATAAGAGAGACATATATTAAATTACTGACAGGACCTCTAGGAATCTACAATACAGCAACATCCATGAGGTGTGGAGAGGAATCAATACCATCTCTGGCTACAACAAAAAGAAAAGACAGCCACTTATGGGTGATGTGGAAAGAGCTGATGAACTCAACCAGTTCTTCAACAGATTCGACTCTGCGGTCACACCCACTTCCACTGCTGCTCCTCCATCGTCTTCTCCTAATTCTCCTCAACATATGCGCATCTTCACTGCAATTCCATCTTCTCCTCCACAAGTGTGCTTCTCCACCACAGCTCCCCCTTCTCCTTGCATCTCTAATGTGGCAGCTACTTCCCCTCTCACACCTGTGCCTCCACCCTTGTCTGTGACAGAGACAGGGGTGAGATTGGAGCTAGGAAGACTATGCTCAGGAAAGGCTGCTGGCCCAGATGGTGTTTGTCCAAGGCTACTAAAGGACTGTGCTGCTCAACTGTGTAAACCTCTCCACAGGATCTTCAACCTGAGTCTACAGTTGGGGCGGGTGCCGGCACTGTGGAAAACATCCTGTATTGTGCCGGTACCAAAAATAAAGTGTCCAGCTGAACTGAACGACTACAGACCAGTGGCCCTTACATCTCACATCATGAAAACCTTGGAACGGCTGATCCTACACCTACTGAGACTTGAGGTCAAAGACAAACTTGATCCCCTGCAGTTTGCATACAAACAACACATTGGAGT
>VUQS01002559.1:0-11839 GCA_015108495.1 Heterochromis multidens | reverse complement strand
ATCACATGGGGGGGGGGGGTGTTTGGAGCATTTACAGTAAGAGAACCCTGCCACCACTGACTTTTTAAAAAGTTTCATACATCAGTAGCCACTGGCATTGATGAGAAATACTTGCTCAAACTTTTTATTACTTAGATTTTTTAGGAAATATATTTTTAGCTTGCACAAGATAAATGTCACATTCACCCTTCATATTTTCAGATCATTCATGTCTAGGAAATAAAAAAGACTGAAATCAATGAGGATTCGAGTCTTCAGACAACAGGAAAAAAAATGCAACCACCTGTCTTGTTTGTGTGTGATTTTAGTGGCAATGGTTGTGTTGCTGCCAATCCAAATGATACAGTATCTGCACCAAAGCAGACAAACCACAAAACCACAGAGAGACAGTGAAGGCCTTTCCAAAGAAATGTCAAAGTCAAAAACAGATTGTCACTTCAGTTCTTCCAAATATAATGTATGCGTTCTTCTTCGTTTGCCTTTTTGTCTACATTAAAGAGGATCCAGAAAGTAGTTTTCTCAATGAAAACTGTTCATCCCAGAGTGCCCTGTAAAAATAATTATTATTGATCCACAGGAGAAGAGTCTTTGACCATTTTCCTGGACAAGCAGAAGCTGAATAAGAAGTCCGAAGGCAACAGCAACAGCTCAGTAGTGTCTCTGGAGCTGCTTCATCAGCTGGCCGCTTCCTACTTCACAGATCGAGAGAGCACCCTGAGGCGACTGCACCACCTCCAGATCGCCACCTCTGCTATTAAGGTACTGCTCACATTCACACAGCAAATGCACCCAGAGCACATGCTCAAATGTATAGTCTTTGCTTCAAAGCTCTACTAAGAAATGAGTTTCTGAGTATGAACCACATGTATGCAAATGTGCGTTTTATTTTCTGTTTGAGTATTTGCAATTTTCTGGATTCACAACCAACTACACAAAAAAGAAGACACAGTCATTAACACTCCTATAAAATTGTCCCCACCTAAAATAAATAGCTCTAACAAGCAATCTTTTTAAAAATTATTTTCAAGGTGCATCGTTCCTCCAAAGCTGGCAAGAGATGAAAGTGAGTACACAACATTTTTCAAACGTAGCAAGCTGGTTTTAAAGGATAGTGTATGCACTGTAGCCCACAGAGGCACCAGGGCACGGCAAAGGGCACCACATTCTCCGCCATCTGGCCGGGGTTACAGGCTATAGTGTGCTCTCCTATGTGGGTGTATGCATCTGGATCACACAAGGGTTAAAAACACAATTATCATCAGTTTTTCAAAAAGCTGTTTGATTCCAGCAAAGAAGTGGCTGTGACTGTCAAACTTTAAGCAATTTAACATGCTTTTACAGCACATGAGCCAGGTTCATTTTATTTACCTGCACACTCAACATTTGATGTGGTGAGTCGTCATTTAGCCAAAATCCACCTCCAGGCTTGTGCAAGCGCTTTTCATCATTAATTGCAAAGAGGCATAGTTTTGTTGAAAACACACTCAAAAACACAGTAAAATAAATCCTATTATCTCCTCTCTGCCTGATTTTACCTTCCCAAATCCCCTCCCTGACTGGAAGCAAAGCATAACCGAGCAATACATTTTTCACATCAGAACAGATCTGTTGGCTTTCATTCGATGACAGCAGGTGTGTGGGTGGGTGGACCGTGCCTTCATGCTTTAGCTTAAATAGGAAATCTGATTGAAATGAGTAATTGCGAAGTGTCAACCTTGTGCGTACCTTGAGTAAGGTGGCTCCTTTCCAAGCGCAGTCACTGAAAACACGGCATGCAGAGGTGAGATTGGCTCTCAGACCTTTTTTGGCTGCCAACAGTCACTTTAAAACAGAACCTGAAGTACTTGATTGCTCTCCCAAAAAGCCTTGAATGGTTGTGTACAAGAATCAGGCAACAAAAAAGATTTCTGGACTCATTGCAAATAGCTTTTTACCAGGAAAGAGAAAAGTTTGATTAGTATGAGGGCATGAAATTGAATTTTAATGAATGAGAAAAGTTTGTTTAGCTAAAGGGAATCTGAGTGAAAGCAGCATTAAAACAAACTTCCCTACAATGCAGGCTTGGTCAGAAAGGAAAAAAAGATAATCTCTGCATAATTACAGCTTTTATATTTATTGACACGATGTATGACAGCAAACCACCACTTTAATATGTGAACAAAATCAAAACAAAGGATGTTTCCTGCTTACTTAAGTATGCAAAGTATGAATGCTGTATCTCACCACTACAGAAAAGGCTGCTAAGCTTGAATTAATTATGAACTGAAATCTTACTCAGCGTGATCCATTTGTGTCTGCTGGGGGAGGCTAATGAGTGACTGGCACACTGAAACAATCCGTCATCTTTTGCAAAGAAGTCCACAATGGCAGATAAATAAATTAGTGGCGACCATTTAGATCTGTTTTCCACATCAGTTCGTCTGCCTTCAATCCATCCAGTGATACTCTGTGAAGAACACTTTCAAAACTCAGCTACACACTGTTTCTCATGCATATTCAACTGCATGCCTTCAGTCCAGAATATTACACAGCAAGCTTACTGTATTTGGTCTGCTTCTGCAGATTCAACTGGACCGAGTTGCCAAAGTTGTACAAAATTACTAATAAAATTGCTGGAGTTTAAGAATTGATAAGTCGTAAAATATTTGCTGAGCCATATTATTAAAGTAAAAGCAACTGCATATGATGCAATAATAATTAAACCCAGGTAGACAAGTTAGAGATGGACCATTTCAAAACTGATCTATATCTTAGAAATCAGGTCCTTAGTTACCATGTTACCTCTTGGCTCTGTTTTTGTAAAGGAGAGTGGGTGCACTCTAATTCAAGGGTTGAGTTAAAGAGAAAATGAACATCAGCTAAAAATATAGTGGTTTAATTTGAGTGATGTAAGTAGAACGCAAAGGTGGTAACCTCTGGGGCTGAATGTAATGTAATGGCCACTTGAAGCTGACTTCAAAAGTGAGTCAGTCCCCATAGACTTCCATCAGCGCTGACATTTTGGACAGGCCTCAGGGGTCCAGGCCCACCCAATACAGTCACTTAGCCCCCTCAGCTTAATTGAACTGTAAGTTACACTAATTCATGCAATCTGGTAATGAAAAACTTAAACACCCATATCAATTTAATTATTTATATATATTTATTTACCTAATTATTATTATTTGGTAGTTATTATTATTAAACAGTATCTTACTCCTCCTGCAGCAATCGTTGTAACCAGCATGACTGAGGAGGACACTGAGCGGTGGGCCTATGTAGGTCAGACTTTGGGAAGTGCCCGTCATGTCTCTTTGAAACTAAAAAGAGATCATTCATCAGTGTATGAAGCTAGTTTTAAAGCATGACCCTACTCAAAAACAAATGGAAATGCGTTGAGGATATTGTGCACTCACAGTCAACTGTCTTAGTGTGTGGTGAGTTCATTGAGCCACTTCTGCACCTAGAGAAAATGTCTCTCCTGTATGTCTCCTGAAGTCTGGTAAAAAAAACAAAATAAATAAATAAAAAGTTTTGGCCTTATTAGCTAAATCCTCCCTTCACAGCACCTATACAGAGTTGAACTTTTTTTATAACTCATCCATTTGGGTTTTGTCAAGGCTTAAAATTAATATTGTGGCTGCTTTAACTGACAGGTGTAGTAAAACAGGCAGCTTTACACAGCAGCTGTCTGCTAGGCCTTAATTCCACTAATTGAATGAGACCTCTCAATCATGTTTGTGGTTATGGTGCCTTTTGGGAGCATTTTAAATGGAATTATGTGATAAATAAAATGACTTGCTATGTGGTACCACCTGTCCAAGAAGTCTGTTTCTTAGTGTTGGTGGATGAAATTCTAGTATTTTATTAGTATTTTACTTACCACTAAATAGCAGGTAGCTGTCTTTGTAAACCACTCCAGTGTATGGCTGGAGCCAAGCTTGCTAGCATTAGCAGATTACCTAGCATTTCACACTTGTGTCCAAATATGGTCACTCCTGGCTCCAGTAGAACAATATGACAGCTGGCAAAATGCTAACATTGAGGGTTTAAAATGTAAAGCCCAGAAACCAATATGTGACGTAATGGCAGCTATATCTGTCTTTTATTTACAGTCTATGGTTGTACAATGTGACATCAAAGTTGGGAGTAGCAGTACACCAGACTGGTGTATGCAACATGATTAATGTTCTGTAAGCGAAGAGTTGAGTTCCATTATACTTAGTTTCACATAGGGAAAGCATCTACAAAAAAAGAACTGGGTGTGGATGTAATAGACACAGAAGATCAAGAAGTGCTCTAAAATGCTTGAGTAACACCCACTGTCAGCTGCAATAGGCACATCACTGACTCTCCAGACTCTTTTAAAAAGTACAGAGTCCGCCCAACGGCCAACCTCAGAGAGTTCAGCATTTTTTTGTGACAGGGAAAGCATTGGGATGAGGTAACATTAAAATTGGAAGAGCTAGATGCAACAGCTCAACATAAGAGGAGACTGGTGCGGCCCTGAAGGTATACCAGTGAAGAAACAAACCAAGCTCAAGACTCCAGCTGTAAGGAAATCTCAACTAAAACTACATTTGAAATCCTGCTGATCTCAGGTGAAAAAGATGTGAACATCAATTTTGCTAGTTTTGCAAGTCCATACAAAGAATGTTAATATCATTGTTTTCTCATCATAAGCAGGCTAAACAGTTTTTAACTTGAGTGCCTTTCTCTAAATGTCCAAGAGTTTTTTTTTTCTTCTTGAAATTATACATAATAATAAGCCTCATTTAGCATTAACTTTGCTGTAGTTATGCATCTGAAAAAATCTCCATATTTAATGACTCAAAAAGTCTTCAAATGAAGCCTCTCTTTCACTGTCAGTCAACTTGGAAATCTCCAACATGGTTCTGGTCACTCAAAGATTTTCAGCCTGAAGTATATCATTGTTAATTGCTCGCCAAATTTGTCATCTAATTAATCTGTTCATCCATTTTCTGCTGTGTATTTGAAATCAGTGTAAACCAGCAGCTTCCCACACCATTTCCAGTCCTCATGAGATATACAATGTAATCCCTCCAGTGTGTTCTGGGTCCTCCCCAGGGGCCTCCCAGCTTTACATGCTTGGAAAATCTCAACAGGGTAGTGTGCAGTTGACATTTCCATCAAATGTCCAAATACCACAATTTTCTTTCAATCCATCCATCTTTTCTTCTATCATTCGTGGGTAATCTCAGCTGTTAATCTGTCATCCACAATCAAAAATATTCATTAAGGCTTTAAGGTTTGGGACTTAGGATCAATCCTACAGTTGAATATGGCTTCATCAGAATATTCCAGAAACACATTATCTGCTTAGCCAGAATTAGTTTGGAACAAAAATCTCTGATATATTTGTTTCTGTGTTAAGAGTCTAATGAGTGGCTTGTGTGCTGAAACAATTTGTGGCCTAAATTACACCGAAGTCAGCTGAAAACCGAAACTGCAGGTAGCAAGCAGTCACAAGCATCGCTAAACTCTTTTTATTGGCAAACCTGTACTCCAGTTTTCAGGTAAATAAAATAAACCTGGCTCATGTGCTGTAAAAGCACGTTAAACCACTTAAAATTTAGCTGTTACAGCCACTTCTTTACTGGATTCATTTAGATTAATAGGAGCAGGAAATATATTTTCTTCCTAATGCAGAACACAGGGTAACAAGATTTAATCCAAAATAGAAGCTGAGTGGCCATCTTGAAGTGTGTCTCCATATATGCAGCATGCACATCTGTGCACAGTAGTGTTGCATTTTGTTGCTGCTTGTCCACGGCAAACAGGCAAACAGTCTGTGGATGTGTGCTCTGCATGAAACAAGAATCAAGATTAATGCTTCCTAACACGACCTGACTGTAAGTTGAGTCATTGTCAAGGTATTAGTCATTTTGCTAAAAGGAAAAATAAATGAAAAATAAGTTATTGCTCGAAATATTCACCAACTCAGTTTGGACTTTGTGTGGGACATGAGAGGGATTCTGAAGAAAACCTTTTTGACTTTTATATTATACATGTGTATAGGCCTACTTTATTTGAAGTGACTGAATCAAATGAAATCAAAATAGTGAGCAGTAATTGTGAGTTAAGCAAGCACATTATGTAGCACATTTTAATACACTAAGAACAAAATTTGTGACTTAAGTATTGGCTAGCTGAACCCCAGTAGATGCTTAACAACACCCCTGCAAGCAGTTATAAAAAGGCAAGCTAATGTGGTATGTAAATGAAATGTTACTTTCAGTGTGATATAGTCGTGTTGCTGTGAAAAAGGAATGAGTAATAGATTATGGCAGCCAGTCATTTATTTAAGAAATATCACCGTATTAATGTTATCTAACCATTTACCTTCAATCAGTCTAACTCCAGGCACTGGAACACTATTTTAGTGAACAAGGAAGTGAGTCAGCTTCTGAATGATAACCTGCCCTGCAGTGAGAAGACCAGGTAGCCATGGTAATGCCAGTTCTAAAGCTAAAGCTTCAAACAGTTTGGCAATGATAGCAGCAGTCACAGAGAAGAGTTAATCTGTTTTGTTTGTTTTGTGTAAACTGTGTGGGAACACAGAAATAGCGCCTCTTCCACTGGAGTTGAACAACACAGACGATTCACCGATCAAAAACACACATAACTAGTGAGACTCAAAGTTTGCTAAAGAAAAATAGGCTACAATGCCTTTAGAGTTTCTTTGCTAAAACCTAACTCACGTATTCATCAGAAGACCAAAAATGAACAAGGTGTTAAAACAAAAACTGTTTAAGATGACCTGATATTATAGATAAATAAAATATGGAGTATGTAGGCATCAGTTGTTTTATTCATCTTTATCAAAAATTCAGAATTTAACATTACATTCAAGTGAAAATAATCCAACAAGTATAAACACACATACTAACTAGTTTACCTGCTGATAAGGGACTAGAGCAGCTTTTTTCCTTCAAGACTGACAGGCAGGTAAATAGTCCCATTCTTTAACAGCTTTAAACACCCAGTGATTTTGCACACCTGCCTACACACACATGCAAGTGTAAACAAAACACACACAGAGTCTCCCACTTGGAGACGAGCATCCTCTGCATGTCTGCTAAATGAGGTTCTGAGAATGGCATTCAGGCCACCTGCCGTGCCATGTTCTGCCACATCAGCTCATCACCCAAAAGGGACACTGAGTGGGATGTACTTGACCTGTGCCCATACATGCCTCTGGGTTCCTTGTCTGCAGCTCCAAGTAGGAGGTAGGAGCCACATACATTGTCTCTATCTTCAGCAGTAAAGTAGAAGAAACTCAGTCACACATCCAGTTTAAGCTACAGTTCTGTAAGTGAAAATATATAAATAATTCAATAAATCCTCTGTAGCGTATGTGTGAAATCTGCTGTTTGGAAAGGTAGAGGAACTGGCTCTGTTGACGCAAGTGAAGGCATGGTATTTTTACCACACTGTCAGCAAGAGCCAAGATCAGCAGGGGAAGTGCACAGAGAAACTCCACTCCTCAATAAAACCTCATCATGTTGTTGCAAAACACATTACGTAAGAAGGAACACACCGATATCTTTAATACAGTGATAGACATCAGAAAAGTATTTAAAGCACAAACACCGCACCTTTACAATTACTTTAAACTCCAATAATTCTTTCTGGTGTAAAAACTAGATTTGGTGATGTCGTATAATAGGAGAAATGACTTCTGAGTAGTGAGTCTAATAGTTTGGATGTGACGGAATAAGCCACATTGATAAAAACAACATGTCCCAAATGAAAAAAAAATAATAAAAAAAATAGGGCACTACTTTATATTTAAGGAATTATTCTATATATTCTATATATATTCCATATATTCTATATGTAATCTCTAATCATAACTAATCATGGCTGTTAAAAAATATGTTTCTAATATATGGTATCGTATCTTTACAAAAAAAAATAAAATCTGGGTACTGTGGCTTTTATTAAATATCACTCAGTCAAAAGTCAATAGAACATTTGTGCATTCAGGAGCAGGATGGTAGATGCAGCAGTGAGTGAAAATGAACTGCTGTGTTTAAATAATTTAGATGGGCTCTACGGCACAGAATAGTATTAATTATCAGACTTTGACACAAACACAGTACTTATTAGTGATGTACATTTGCTGAATGCTTTTGGTAGGATGTGTTGACAACATACAGCTGGAAATTTATTATGTACACCTGCACTATCTTTTGCAGATTAATACAACAGCTTAGCTATAAATAACAGCTATAAAGTTTATTAACAAAATGTTTATTTGATTATTACTCAGGTCATTGCATACATGCATGGGGTTAGGTTAACTGGCAATTCTAAATTGGCATGAATGGTTGTCGGGATCCTGAATTGGAAAAGCTCAAGAAAATGGATGGATGGATGGATATATTTATGGATGGATTTTGTCAAAATGCAGTGCAGTCTAGTCCTTCAACCATTATCTACATTGCACAAAGTTACAACTGAAAATAAAAATGTACCCATGTCCCTTTTAAATAACTTAAGTAGTTTGTTACATTATTTTTTTTTCTTCCTCAAAAAACAAAAAAAAAACCCAACATGGTCAGATTAAATGGTAAAGAAAGCCGTTGCAAAACGCCACTACTTGCCACTCACTGAACTTACTGTACCCCTCCCGCCTTGTCTTTTGTCTATTGTGCATATACCCTTTTATCTCCAAGTTAACAATAAATATAAACATAAAAACTAAGATTATGATGCATACCTGCAAGGTAGGAGCACAAAAGGTATCAATGCAAAATCTGCATAAATATATATTTAACTGCAAACAAATGTGCACTTAATAAGAAAGCTGAAAAGCATTTGATGTACAGTAAAACCTGTGTTTTTGTGAATCAATAAAGAGGTTAAATGTACATAAGAATATAAAGAACAATTTGTTAGATCATCAGCCATAATATGCTGACTGAAACAAACAGCAACGCATTACTTGAACTCACAATATCCATATAAAACTTTCTAGGATCATTGAAAAACACACTACTCTGCCATGTTTGAACAATGCATGTTATTGAGTAAACAAAAGACAAAACGGTTTAGTTTGAATGATCCACTCACTGAAGAGCTCTTGGGAGTTTGAAACAAAAGCAGAGGCAGGGGTGGCAGCTCTCAGGTGGATTATTATTGAAGTTCCTCACAGGAGTTACAGAAACGCCTGGTGTGTATTCATTGCAACACAGCTGAAAGCTCTGATGCATTTATCATTTCTACAGACAGAGAATACAATATATGTAGACCTTAAGGAAATAACTCACAATAATAAAAATCATTATACACGATTAAAAAAAGATATATGACATTGTTGCATTAAAGTGATACTCCTGCAGTCTATTTTGAGTATTAAAACTCTCGCTTCCCATGGGCTTGAAAAGTGGCCAAAACCTTCTGCTTAAAATGCACATTAAAAACAAGTATCAAAACCTTTTAAACTACTTCTGTTTGTGTCCAATAATATTATCTCAGTCTCTGAAAAGTAAGTTTGGGTGCAAATTTATTTTTATTTCAGTGTTTTAAAGATCAATTATAAGTTAAAATATCTCAAGAAACTTAATACTTCTTACACAATCTATCATGTGCACACGTTTGAAATCTTAAAGGCCTTATTGCTATAACAACACTTACCAAGCTGTCTCACACTTCCTTCTGAATTCATACACTGCATGTAAAATGTAAAGTTCTTAAAGTTCTTGGACTAAACTACATTGACATCAATACAGTATATGCACTTTGAAGTGCATATACTGTATGAATATAATGTCTACTTCTGCTATATCCTGTCATGTATCATGACAAGACATCTGGCAGGTGTAGTGCTCAGGACCTGAGTGAGTGGAGTGCTAAGTTTGTAATTGTTTGGATGAGCAGTTTTCATCTTTTGGCTGGTATTTGGTGTTTCTCCTGGAATGACTGGTGCCTGATCCACTCTGTGTGTAGGGCAAAGGGCTCACACATACATTGTATGGCTATATTTGTGAAGACCAAACTTCTTAGAAATGTAACCATCACATCTGGGTCCCAAAGTCTAACCTAAATCTAATTCTATCTGTAATCCTAAAACCAAGTCTTAACCCTCAAACAGGCCTTTGAAGGGCAGTGAGAAAAAGTCACTCATAGGAATGGTTCTCAATAAAGCTGCAACACACAATCTGCATAGCCATTTTTTCAACCAGTACAATTTAGTCAGTGTATCCTTATCCTTATCTGTCTTTGTTTCCAAACAGTGGCTTGCTGGCATGAGACGCATTTAGGGTAATTTTATAAACGATAGCTATAAAAAAAAATTAAAAAAAAATCTTGGTTACACTCTAACTGAATGGACACTGCAATCCTTTAAAAGTGATCAGGGGTGGACACAAAGAATTGTTTTTTTTTTTAATGTGAAAAACAGAAATTCCTTGTAATTGATCGAGTACAAAAATATAATGAATAGCAATTTGTTAAGTTGGGTCCACATTGCAACAATTTTGAAAGTACAATAAGTGTTATGCTTTACTAGCAAAAAATTGACCTCTTGACTGTGTTACAGCTGGAAATTACAAATCATGAAGTGAATTAGTTACTTAAGTTCAGTAGAAAGGCCCACTATAACTTCTCTTCTTAAGCTAAGCAGGTCTGTCGCTGGTCTCACACTTTGTTTTATATTCACTTTATGAATTTCCTGAAATGTGGCAGTTGTGGCTCTATGAGTCATGCTGTGTTTGCTGTCTCCACCTGCTTTGTTGAGATGTGGGGTCACAAGGAATCACACTAAGCAGTATATTCCTCTTTATTCCTGCTGGGTGTAATAGTCTTTTAACAGGATAACATCAGGGAGAGCAGGATAGTAAGTGAAGCACAAGAGAAAGACTAGTTAATAATTAGAAAAGTCCAAAAAGAAAAACTCAGGGGATCCACCTTGAAACTAGAACAAGTTAACAAAGAACTCACACAGCAGGTGGAAGGTACACAGACTGGCAGCTAATAAAGGCAATGCAGGACTATATATAGACAGAGAAATAACTTAACAAAGGTGAATGAGGGTGGGGCAGAAAATCACAGAGGCAGAAGAATGATGTTACCAACATCAAGCAGGAAATGAAAAGAAAAAGACTAGCACAAAAAGGGGAAACACATGGCATGATGACATGCGTAAGATGGAAAAACACACAATAAAAGACATGTTGAAATAACAGAGTCCATCCATCCATCCATCCATCCGTTTTCTTAACCACTTATCCAATTCAGAGTCACTGGGTGGCAGGAGCCTTTCCAAGTTGATATAAGGCAAGATTCAGAGTACAACCTGGACAATACACCAAATAAAAAGGAAAAAAAAAAAATTCACTATTGGATTAGTAAATTTTTTACTCCAGTGATGACGCCAAATATCTGCAAAAGATCTCTTGATGCATGCTCAATAATCCAGGTAAAAGAATCCCAAAAAGTTGAATCTGTTCATCTGGACGTAGCGTTTTTTAGTGGGAGAAACGTTTCGTTTACCAACTGGTAACTTCTTCAGTCTCAGCTGACTGCAGACTTCCCCAGCCTTATAAACAGTACATTGCATAATGACAGAAACCAGCACCATTGACTAACAATGGCATTTGCATAATGACTGAATGACATAATGACATAAATGACATAATGACTTTCAGTCATTTGCATAATGACTGAAACCAGCACCACTGACCACTGTCAGTGGTGCTGGTTTCAGTCATTATGCAAATGTACTGTTTATAAGGCTGGGGAAGTCGGCAGTCAGCTGAGACTGAAGAAGTTACCAGTTGGTAAACGAAACGTTTCTCCCACTAAAAAACGCCACGTCCAGATGAACAGATTC
>VUQS01002548.1:9045-19558 GCA_015108495.1 Heterochromis multidens | reverse complement strand
AGCACATCCCACAGATGCTGAATTGGATTGCGATCTGGGGAATTTGGAGGCCAAGTCAACACCTCAAACTCATTGTTGTGCTCCTCAAACCATTCCTGAACCATTTTTGCTTTGTGGCAGGGCGCATTATCCTGCTGAAAGAGGCCACAGCCATCAGGGAATACTGTTTCCATGAAAGGGTGTAGATGGTCTGCAACAATGCTTAGGTAGGTGGTACGTGTCAAAGTTAGGGTTGTCAAAAAAGTCAATACTTAGATATTAGTCGATACTAAAATTAAAATCAAATTACAATATTTTTTGCAGCAATATCCATACAAACAGTGCCGTCTTTGCCACATCCAGCTGGCACAGAATGTTGCATGGCAGTCAGGCACACAGCTCCTCCCCTCACTAAGAACTAAAGGAGTTAATGTTCATAACACTGAACAACACTTTAGGAGGAATTTCAGAGGTCAGTAAAGCTCTCATTTCAACAACACTGAAGTATTACATAGTTATCATGAATGTTAACCTGACTGGCGCACACATTAACATTAGCCATTTAACTATTAGCAATTACCCAATAGCCACATTAGCCAACTGTTATCATTAACTTATCAGCTAGCGGACTGCAGGTCGTGGATGGAATATTGAGCCGGGACAGAGCGGATTACACACACATGGAGAACTGGGCGGGTTGTTGGGCTGTGCAGAGCAGAGGGGGAACCATACCTGAACTGAGCAGAGAGTCCAGAGTGTGGAGAACTAATCTGAGCAAAATAAAGAGTTTCTTGATGCATACTCAATAATCCAGGTAAAAGAATCCTAAAAAGTTGAATCTGTTCATCTGGACGTTGCGTTTTTTAGTGGGAGAAACGTTTCGTCACTTTCTAGTAACTTCTTCAGTCTTCAGTCAGGCCATTGATCAATGGTCATGACAATTTGCATACTATTGATCATGAAACTGACCAAATGGCCCATTGTTAGTCAGTGGTGCTGGTTTCGGTCATTATGCAATGTACTGTTTATAAGGTTGGGGAATTCTGCAGTCAGCTGAGACTGAAGAAGTTACTAGAAAGTGACGAAACGTTTCTCCCACTAAAAAATCGCTACGTCCAGATGAACAGATTCAACTTTTTAGGAAAATAAAGAGTGAAGTCTGGAGCAGAGCAGTAGAATCAGATGGTTTCAGGTCTGAAGAGCAGAGCTGAGGATGTAAAGAGCTGCAGACTGAGGAGGAGCAGTATGAATGGTGGATGACAGAGAGGCTGCAGGCAGATGTGGACAAGATGATAAACTTTAACTTTTCTACTTTTGCAATAATTTATTAAAAATGTTTTTCTTATTTTGTTGTAGCCAGAGGTGTGGTCAGTTTTAAAATGCAGGCAGTGACCAGTTCAATCTTTAACAGTGAGCGTTGTTTGTTATATCTCCTTTTTTTATCATGACTACAACCACACTTTATCCAAAGTAAATTTTTAACTTTTCCATAATGCTCTTCGTCTACAATAATTCAGTGATTTAGATGCGTTAGGTATTGTGCTGTTTGTTGTACCCTTTGTTTATTAATGGGTTCTAAAATATATTTTACTTTCACAATCTGTAATGAAATTATCTAAAACATTTGTAAAATAAATAAAACTTCTAAACTTAATCTTAAATATGCATTTTGTTAAATCTAACTTATAATTGGGAAAATTAGTTGAAAATAAACTTTTTCAAGAAGTGACTTCTTTGCCATGACTTCCGTTGTTGCAGGATGGGGTCAAAATCTTCCCCATAGTATCAAAAGTGGTATTGAGTATTGAGTATTTTCCTGGGTATCAGTATCGAGTTTTCTAGTACTGTTACAACCCAAAGTAACATACATACAGATGCAAGGACCCAAGGTTTCCCAGCAGAACATTGCCCAAAACATAACACTGCCTCCGCCGGCTTGCCTTCTTCCCATAGTGCATCCTGGTGCCAGGTGTTCCCCAGGTAAGCAACGCACATGCACCCGGCCATCCAAAAAAAACGTGATTCATCAGACCAGGCCACCTTCTTCCATTGCTTTGTGGTCCAGTCGTGATGCTCACATGCCCATTTAAGGCACTTTCGGCGGTGGGCAGTGGTCAGCATGGGCACCCTGACTGGTCTGCAGCTATGCAGCCCCATACACAACAAACTGTGATGCACTGTGTATTCTGACACCTTTCAGAATGAGCATGAACTTTTTCTGCAGTAGCTCGTCTGTTGGATCGGACCACACGGGCCAGCCTTCGCTCCCCATGTGCATCAATAAGCCTTGGGTTCCCATGACCCTGTTGCTGGTTCACCACTGTTCCTTCCATGGACCACTTTGATAGATACTGACCACTGCAGACCGGGAACACCTCACAAGAGCTGCAGTTTTGGAGATGCTCTGACCCAGTCGTCTAGCCGTCACAATTTTGTCCTTGTCAAACTTGGTCAAATCCTTACGCTTGCCCATTTTTCCTGCTTCTAACACATCAACTTTGAGGACAAAATGTTCACTTGCTCCCAAATATATCCCACCTACTAACAGGTGCCATGATGAAGAGATAATCAGTGTTATTCACTTCACCTGTCAGTGGTCATAATGTTATGCCTGATCGGTGTATATCCCACATGTCTGGGAGGGCTGTCACACTAGTTCTACAATGAACAATTTGACCAATTTGACTTATTAGACCTATTAGACCTTGGGACAATATTATCACAACCATTAACAGTTTGTTAAGCAGCTACAGCTCTGGCTGCAAAAGGTTGCTTGACATAAAAAAAAAATGTTTTAGAATTTTAAACATCCTTTGCTGTCATATTCCTGGTGTGGAAAGCCACAACTGTACAGCTAAGGTATAGATAATGTAGAGTAACTTTTTTTTTTTTTTTTACATCTTTCAGTGTTCTCCTCATGGTGGCCTCATGTAGCCAATGTGAAAAAGCCCTTGAGTTGCTTATAAGTTGCCCTGGGTTCTTCTATGGAACCCCAGAATATTAAAAGCTTTACTCTTTGAGTGATCCTTGTTGGCTGACCACTCTTATGGAGGGTAGCACTGGTCTTTCTTCCATTTGTACACAGGTTGTCTGTGAAATTATGTAGTCTAAGATCAATTTCCAGCCCGATGAGCATGACTGTTGGAGGTCCCCATTCTTTAAATAAAAACACAGGGCTCCCTCATACCTGCTTGTCATCTCATTGTAAAAGAACAAAAAAACATGACTCTAAATTTAACCTCAGTTTTTCATTTCATTTGTGTGATGTATCACCGCTAATCAATCTTTTCACCATGTGTATGAAAATCAGAGGGTATTTTATTTATGCACAAATCTCTAAAGGTTCACACACTTTTTTCCTGTAACTGCAAAAGCTAAATTCAGTTCAGAATAATACATCTTTTCTCCTTATATTCTCATTTTTATTCATACTTCAGTATGTAATTACAAATAGAGTGGGGAGAATCTCTGTAAACAGTGTAGAACCTTCTTCATACTAGAAAGTTGGTAGATACTCATGATGTACTTTATATACCTACTTATCTCTAATCCTCATCTGTTCTACTCCTGTGTAACATAATATGCTAAACTCCAGGAATTTTCTTATCACTGATAGGAAAAAAAAAAGGTAAGATTTGTGAAAATGAATTAACTACATTCATAAATTCCCTTATGCTGTTTTGCTGAACTTCTGCTGTCTACTGTGAATGTTCATTCATTGTGGGTCTTTTGTTTGATTTTGTTTTGATGCTTTTATTTGTATGCTCATTTAATGCATACACAGCAAAACCCACACACGATCAATACAAAGGCAGCATAAGGCAACCTTCTGCACTGAATGGCTCGCATGTTTCTTTTGGAGAGTGAATCATTTCAACTGCTAACAACTTGGTGGCACAAATGCAAATGGTCTGTGTTAATGCTAGCTTGTTTTTATAGCATCTATGCCAAGAAAAAGAGAGAAAAAAGAAGCACAAGCCAAAAACTCTGCAACTCAGAGGAATTTATGAGGGGGAGAATCTCCCAAAGACGGAGTCATATGACAACCTGTCCCACTTATGTCATAAAACTTTCACCTGTCATTTCACACTACACTTCCCCTTCATCTGTAAGTGATGCTGTCATTTCCATTTGAGTCAAGTTGATGCAGAGGGAGATGGAAGGGAAGGAAAGACAGCAGAGAGGGGAAAAGGGAGATGGATAAAAATAGGAAAACATTGTCATTTTGTATTTTGCAAAAGAACATGTTTGAGGGAGAATGTAAAGCACATAAAAGGAGCTGGTCAACTAAACGAAATTTTGGTTAAAAGGCACTTCAAACCTCCCGCTGTCCAAGTGACCAGGGGAGGGATAGGGAAAGGGATAAGCTGAGAGCCTAAGAAGTCTAAAGAACTGCAGACCAGCTGGTGACATATCGTCATACGCTGCCACAGAGAGAGAGGGAAAAAGAGCAGTTGCGTGTCTTTACAGTCACCACGAACTCCTATAACAGCCAAAGCACAAAAAACAAAAGTGCCACCAGTGATTAGAATGGATCATCTTCAGGCAAGTCTACATTAGTGACAGAACAAATGGTGGTGACAGCTTTCATGGCTACAAGCTTGGAGAATCTATTTTTAAAGAGCTGTAACAGAGGGGAAGGAAACGACAAGGCAAAGTAAAAAATCGGAATATAAATATAGATGTAATCCAAGTTGAGGAAATCGAAATTCAAATTGCAGCCTCAGCGGATACAGTGTGCATCTATCAATTTTAGTATTAAATTTGGAATAACGATAATGGTGACAGGGGCCAATATGAACTCTGGACCTGGCACAGGACTACACTGCATCATTTATAGAGCCTCTGCACATAGTGAGAACCTGCTGGCTTAGCATACAATTTCCTCTCAGCAAGGAAATTGTCAGGCCCAAAATGTGTGTTTGCTGCAAGTGGACATTTGATAGGAAGCCTAGTTGAAGATATTAATGAAAATGAGGGATGGATTTTATTTTGTTTTTAACTAAAGTGCTATCAAATTAAGTGCAGACTCTGCTAGATATGTTAGAAAGTCTCCCTTTACTGATTTTTCACCTTCATTGTGCAGAATGACATATGTACACATTTAAAACAGGTACAAGCAAGGAGGAGCGTTATAGGAGTCAGCGACTGATACAGTGGCTTTTTGGCAGGTGTTTTGTTCCCTGACTTTAAGGCACATACAGCCAGCACAAACTTTAAGAAAAAAAGCTACACTTGACCTCTACTGCCCCACTAACTCCTAAAACCAAACTTGAAATTAAACTATAACTATCACAAGTAGTTTATAATAATAATAATATTTAAAAATACTGGCAGCTGCCAGTGCTACTCCTCAGCCTCCTAGTAGATGCACCTATGGCATACATTTGAAAATCCTAGAGGACTTCCTTCTTGAGTTATCGCATTCACAAGATTTTCAGGAAACTTGACCTCTGACCTTGACCTTGAGGTTAACCTGAGATTTGAACTTGTCCGACCTTTTTAATAGATACACTTATGGTATTAATGTGAAAATCCTACGTCGCCTCGTTCACAAGATTTTCTGAAAACTTGACCTCTGACCTTAATCTTAGGGTCCCTGAGATTTGAACTTATCCAAGATTTTTAGGAGATGCACCTATGGTATCAATTTGAAAATCCTATGTCACCTTGCTGTAGAGTTATCGTGTTCACAAAGTTGGATGTCCATGCCGCCTGCCCAGCCGGGTGACGACAATACCCCATCAGCCTTTTACAGCTGAGGGGTAAAAAGCATACAGGCATCTTGCCAAACCAAAAAAAAACACTTTCCATGAGGTCAGCAGGTCATAACTGCCCCATGTGAAGTTGTTTTGGACACTAACTATAGAAACTTTCAGGTGCAGCTGAGTTAGCAATTGGTAGGTCAGTTAGCATTAACTCTGCTGCTCAGGCTTACTTTGGGTATTATTTCATTATAATGACACACGCAGGCCAAGCTTTGCAAAGTAACAATACATTTTTGCCTTTTTAAAGGAAATCACTGTCAATAGTACAATACATCTGGATTACAATCCAAATCAGTGTTGAATCATTGCAGCTAGTTGTTTGCAAAAAATCTAAGGAGGACATGCAGAGGGTTGGTATTACAGAGGAGGATCCTAGGGATAGAGTGACATGCAGGAAGATGATCTGCTGGGGCGACCCCTAAAAGGAGCAGTGAGAAGGAGAAGAAGAAGGAGAAGAAGATGAAGAAGAAGAAGAAGAATCAAATTGAGTTCCAGTAAATACTTACCAAATGCAAGTTCAAGATTTGGAACTAATCTTTTATCTGCTTTATTTTTCATGGGATAATGAGGTAACAGGCCTCACCTGACCATGAAACTGCTTGTCATCCAATCGTCCAAATAATTTTGACCAACTGAAAACGGGGGACTATGTATAAAAATGGCTGAAATTCCTGAAAAGTTCATGCAACACGTTTGTTAAACCCTTAAATTAAAGCTGAAAGTCTCCACTTCAATCACATTTTGATTTTTAAATTCACTGTGGTGTTATACAGAGGCAAAGTTACAAAAAATGTGTAATTGTTTAAATACTTCTGGACCTAACCATATCAACCCAGTTCTGAGGCTGTTATTCCGGTAGGGGCATTTTTATACTTCAGACAAATATCCCCTTAAACCCTAAATTCAGATAAGGTAATTTGTAATCTTTTGTCTACAGCTCAGCTTTGTGGCCTTCACACAGCTGCAAGTGAACACAACATAAACAGATGTAAAGAAACACTTCAAGGTCACCTTAATAGATAGATGCCAGAGAAAGGCGTTCATGTTACAGAGAAAAGCTTCTAGCGTTCACCTTTTCAGATCTGGTGGTTACTGATAAGAGTTTTCTAAAAAAAAAAAAAAACTCCATGACACCAGGTTGATTTTTACATACGAGTGGTACTAGTAAACATGCAAGCTTCTGCTTTTACCACCACCGTTACTGAACAAGCTGACAGGAAGCCCCAGCAGTGTAGTGTTGGGCTAGAGCTAGAAATGTCTCTATGCAATACAGTTAACGTATCATTGTTATGCCATAGTTCAGATTAAAAAGACCACAGGCGACATCTAATACCCTGAGAAGGGTAATGACTGAATCCTACAGCTACAGTTTATGGTTCCTGACACACTAAGCCTTGGTAAAATCATGTCCTTGGTGTCCATAGCAAAATGCATGCATGCTACACCCATAACTTTTTCATTTAGACTATCTGGTCTTATTTTCCACAGTAAGTCTTGCATGAAACAGTTAAATTGGGGAATGGGGAAGACTACCATTCCCTTCTCATATTTCTACTATTTCATTTAGTTTGGAAGTATTTCTGATGCTGCAGTTCTTCAGAAGCTGACTTTTTAAAGTACATTTTAAACATTAAAAACAATTTGTATCACTTCATGTTTTATTAGTTGAGCTGTCAGGAAAGCTATAATTCTATAACATATTTCTACTTACATTAATGTTTGTGGGGCTAGAATACACACACACAGACATATGCTGTGAAAAAGTATTTGCCACCTTCCTGATTTCTTAGTTTTTTTGCATATTTGTCACACTTACATGTTTCAGATAATCTAACACATTTTAATATTGGATAAAGATAACCTGAGTAAATACAAAATGCATTTTTTAAATCATAATTTCATTTATGCAGGAGAAAAAAAGCTATCCAAACCTACCTGGCCCTGTGTGAAAAAGTATTTGCTCCTTAAACCTAATAACTGGTTGTGCCACCCTCTGCAGCAAAAGCTGCAATCAAGCCTTTGCAAAAACTAGGAATGAGTCTTTCACATCGCTGTGGATGAATTTTGGCCCACTCTTCTTTGCAGAATTGTTATGATTCATTTTTAATTCATTAATGTTTGGTTGATATTCTGTCTCTTTCCATTAAAATAAAACTACCACAAAAATTAGAGACTGTTATTTCTTTGTAAGTGAAGCAAGCTTACAAATTCAACAGGGGATCAAATAATTATTTCCCCCACTCTATACACATATAAACTCAAAACGTACACAAGATGTATCTACTCTGTGTCCATCTGACGAAATTAACTGTTGCTCATTTATCTCTTCAGATATTGTACTGACAGCATTTAAAAAACTCTGACTATTCTGGCAGACAAAATGCATCACCCATCCCCTCTGTTCCATGTTTAGTCACTCTTTTCAGCTGAGATTCAGCTCAGAGCACATTTTATTTTGTTAAATTCAAAGACCGCATATATCACAGCAGCATCCTAGGCTTACTCTAAAATAACTTTCCCCCAAAGATAAAGACATAAAATGTGTCAAAAAGCACTCATTTGACATTAATTAGCTAATTAAATGTCCAAACTAGAGGCAAGAACTCTAATGTGTTATAATTAACTGTGTGCAAAAGTTTGACTTTCTTTCTTCCATGTTTATTTTCCTTTGGCCACAATCCTATTCTTTCATGAAAAGTACAGAGATGCTGAAAAATCTAGTAATAGTGTTAGATTTTCACACATTAGCTTGTCTTGTCGCACTGCTTCATAAGTTGTGGTAATATATTTTATTAGGTAATCCCTGCTTTCATTTTTTTAGTTAATATTTGGCTAATCAAGCTTCACATATGTTTAGTATGAACATTGTCCTCAGTGTTGACATAAAAAGAAAATCTCTCTGTAATCAGCTGGGGACACCGGGAGCAACTGTAATGTTTTATTTTGTTTACATTTTCCTTCATAACTCACGGACTACCTGAAATGCACTGATGACATTGATGTAAGTTTAAATCACAGTCATCCAAACTTTAGGCAGCATAAGAAAAATTGTACATCCAAAAAAATAACCTCCTTATGTGAAAATCAGGTTTGTCCTTGAGAAAAGTAACTTTGTAATTCTTCCATAGGGAGAGAGAGAATGAGCATGTGCAGAGTAAGTGTAATTACTCTAGCTTGTTTCTGGTCATCAGCTAAAATAAAAAAACAATTTCATCTGAAGCAGTCGTTTTTAAATGTTAAATAAATTCAAATGTTAAATTCAAATTCCAGAAGTAATAATAATAAACTGTACACATATTTCTTTTCTGGGCACTCTGTTTGTTGCCTACATTTCAAATACAGGCATGTTAGGTTAATTGGTAATTCTATATTGATATGAATGGGAGTGTGAATGTGTGTTTGTCTGTCTGTGTTAGCCCTGTGATGGACTAGTGATCTCTGTGGGGTGTCTGTGGGGTAGCCTCCCTGTGCCCTTTGTTGACCACATTTGGATAAGTGATAAGGGAAACGGATAAAAAAAATGGATAGAGAAGATTCTATGTCGATATGAAATAACAAAAAATAAAATCCAATTTTAAAATAGCCTGTTTGAAGAGCACTTCAAAAGAAGAAACATAGCTAGTCATTGCCTGTACATCAGTCAAGAGTATGTGGTGTTGCAACATTTTAGAACAGCATTTTGAAGAAGTTGACATTTGAACAGTCTTTGCTGACTAAGACAGGAATACAGCAAGCTGAAGTAATTTAAGAGAGATATAAAAGAAGCACAGCTGATAGTTTCAAAAATCTTTGCAGAAAAAAAAGAATTCTTGAAAAAACTGAAGATGCAGGTAACAAGAATGAATAAGAGGTGTCATAAAATATCTGTTTTAAAAAAGATCACACCTAAATGTCTACACAAAAGACAAAGAAAGCCTACACATACACTACATTGCTAAAAGTATTCACTCACCCACCCAAATCATTGAATTCAGGTGTTCCAATCACTTCCATGGCCATAGGTGTATAAAATCAAGCACCTAGGCATGCAGACTGCTTCTTCAAACATTTGTGAAAGAATGGGTCGCTCTCAGGAGCTCAGTGAATTCCAGCGTGGTACCGTCCAGTCCAGTCGTGAAATTTCGTCACTACTAAATATTCCACAGTCCACTGTTAGTGGTATTATAACAAAGTGGAAGCAACTGGGAACGACAGCAACTCAGCCACGAAGTGGTAGGCCATGTAAATCAGAGTGGGATGAGTGGATGCTGAGGCGAATAGTGTGCAGAGGTTGCCAACTTTCTGCAGAGTCAATAGCTACAGACCTCCAAACTTCATGTGGCCTTCAGATTAACTCAAGAACCGTGCGTAGAGAGCTTCATAGAATGGGTTTCTATGGCCGAGCAGCTGCATCCATGCCTGACATCACCAAGCACAATGCAAAGCGTTGGATGCAGTGGTGTAAAGCACGCAACCACTGAACTCTAGAGCAGTAGAAATATGTTCTCTGGAGTCAAGAATCTCGCTTCTCCGTCTGGCAATCCGATGGATGAGTCTGGGTTTGGTGGTTTCCAGGAGAACGGTACTTGTCTGACTGCATTGTGCCAAGTGTAAAGTTTGGTGGAGGGGGATTACAGTGTGGGGTTGTTATTGAGAAGTTGGGCTCGACCCCTTAGTTCCAGTGAAAGGAACTCTTAATGCGTCAACATATGAAGACATTTTGGACAATTTCATGCTGCCAACTTTGTGAGAACAGTTTGGGGATGGCCCCTTCCTGTTCCAACATG
>VUQS01002543.1:0-11422 GCA_015108495.1 Heterochromis multidens | reverse complement strand
TATCTTGCCTTTGTGTATGGATGCATATGTGTGTGCGTGAGATTCTATTTTCCACCCCTGGCCACCCTGAAGCCGTTCACTGAGACAGTGCTCCTCATCGCTCACCCAAACAGCCTCCAGTCAGTCGCTCATGAGAAAGCAACAGAACAAAACCAAATCAGTAAGCAGCACTGCATTACTGCAGCCAGACATCACACAGAGTTCTAGCTTTTAAAGCCACGGGAAGCCAAGTATATATATAGCACAATATATAGAGAGGATTTACAGATCTTCACAAAGTTCTAAGCAGGAGGAGACTTGGCAGTGTGCAAAGAATAGCTGAGTGCATATGGCCAGTAGAAAAATAAAATTACTCTTAAAAGTTTATGTTCACTAAGGTATTTAATGGAGAATAATTCAGAAGAAATGTAATATTTTTAGGCTGTTTTAACCTTCTGAAGTCATCATAGGTAGTGACCCTAACCCTAACCTCATATTTTGGAGAAGGCCAAAACAGATTTTTTGGGGGAAAAAAAAAATACTTATTATAAATATTTATTTTCTTTGTTCTCCAATTGTCAAAACAATTAAATAAAAACAAAAATTATATATCCTGATTGCCTACGGTTAGAGTTAGGGTTGGGGTTGGTGGGGTCATCACCAATGATGACTTAACACTTAGAAGGTTTAACGATTTTCCATTTGGGTGTTCCATACAGGGAAAAATTCTATAAAAAGGGCTAGTTGTTACCCCATCCCTGGCACTAAGTCCATACGGGCCACTACTCACCTGATGGAAGAGGTGAATTAGCACAAGTAAAACTCACTGGTAGCCTAGTGGTGTTAGTGGGAATGATTAATGTTGGTGTATTAGTTGAGGGGGTGGAGGGGCTGTCAATCTGCCATTGACAGCCTAATTAAATAATGTCTGCCTCCAGAAAAACACATATTGAGCTCAGTAACAGAAAACTGGAGCTATAAAATTTAATGAACTGAACAAACCGCAAGTTGCTACTGATGATACTATAAAATGTCAGAGAGGATTTTAGTACAATCAACAAATGTTCTGTCATTAGCATGTAAATGTTGTAATATTATTTTCAAACCAATTCATCCTAAAACTGCTTTTTCTGTTCAGACCTCTGAGTCCATTTAACCCATTAAATTAACCTATAAAGAAACAAAACTAGCTCAGTAACAGACTTCCCAGCATGCATTTTTTTAGGGACTCTTCTTTGAAGAAAACATACAGGTGTGTGTGTGTGTGTGTGTGTGTGTGTGTGTATTTAATACACAAAAAGATAAGTCCTGCTGCTTCTGTTTACAATAATGAAAGCAGAGCTAATCATGATGAAGCTTTGTATTGAATTCAGTATTGAAATTAGTTAACCACTCCAAAGTAATAGACCATTTTAATTAAGCTTCAATGGATCTGCAAATTCAAACAACTAGCAACCTGAGCAGTTCAATAAATTACAAATCTCAATCAAGCAAACAAAGAGTATACACGAGGCATGATGTTGATGTAACTTAGACACCATTTAGTGTTGTTAAAAGAACACATTTGTTTTTCAGGTAGCTTCATCACTTAAATGTAATTTGAAAAAACACAGTTTACTCTACACTGTGCTAAGCTACTTTTTGTTAGCTCAGTGTACCAGAAAGACAAAGTACTACTCATGGCATGTGAACAAAAGTACTGGCCACCTACACATTACACTTACTGCAGCTGCAGCCACAACTATGAAGCTCCCAGCGCACAGTTTTTGTGCCGCTATGAATATTAGAGGAGGTTTGGAATTCTGCAGTTATTCAGTCAGCAGGGCACTGGCAACTTTTACGCACTGTCCACTTCAGCTACGCCTGCTCTGTAACTTTATGTGGTCTGCCGCTTCCATTTTGCAAGGATATCTCTCACAGATGATTGTGGAATATCTAGAAGGAAAAAGATTTTTTCACAAACTGACTTGTTGTAACGATTCTATTACAGCCCCATGCTCAAATTCAGTGAGCTCTTTACAATGGCCCATTCTATCACAAATGTTTGTAAAGGCAGATTGCATGGCTACGTGTTTGATTTTATACACCTGTGGCAGTGGGACTGAAAACACCTCTTAATTCCTCTTATTTCAAAGAGGTATGGCTTTTTTGAGGTATGTAGTGTATCTACAGGCTGTAAAAAGAAATCAAAAAGCCAGACTTCAGATAGATGTCTAAATTCATCCATTGCACAAAACAGTTTAGTGACTATGTAAAGCAGACCTACTGTATTGTGAATTCTATTATATTTTTTCAAAGGAGAATAAATAGCAGCCCGAGTGACCGCATCCAACCGCTCAGCTCTGTGTACACTGGCAGAAAATGTTTGTTTTGGAAGAATTCAACAGTTACAAGGACATTTTACTTAGAAAATTCAGTTAAAAGTATAACAATAATGACACAGGAAAATCCTGACATGAAAAAAAAAAAATACAGAAAACAGTGTAGTGAACTAGCTCTGCTACGGGTTTGCAGTGCAAACCTTCTTACCTTGTTAACTCTTCAATCAGCCTCAGAAGAGTTTCCTTGTGTAAACACAATGATAAACAGCTGATGATGTCCTCACTGATGTATATTTACAGTGGCTTACTGCAAGTCTCTAAAAACTATTTCCCTCTCTGATTATTTGTGGTTTGTTAGCAAACCACAAACTATCAGCCATGTTTTCCTCACATGGAAACAATCAGTTTGGGATCAGAGACAGGGGCTTCAACTTTTGCCTAGTGCCAAAAACTGCAATTCCCCCAGTGGCCACTTGACTCAAACAGCAAGTCAGTCCCCATAGAATCCCATGTTAAAAGTCCAGAGGTGACAGTAGAAATAAGCATGTTTATAGATGGGTACAAAAAAGGCTTTTGGTTTTCATAGCTAATTTCCCCCTTTTTGCCAACCGTACATGGAATACTTTGAATTCAGGTGTTTACAGTGCCATTGCCACAAGTGTGTAAAAGTCTGTCTTTAAAAGCATTTGTGAAAGAATTTGTCGGTTTAAAGAGTTCACTGAATTCGAGCGTGGTACTGTAATAGGATGCCACTGTTGCAACAAGTCAGTTTGTGAAATTTCTTCCCTCGTAGATATTCCACGATCAACTGACTGTAAGTGGTAGCTTTCAGGAACCAGAACAACTCAGCCATGAAATGACAGACCACATAACAAGTGCTGAAGTGCATAGTGCATAAATATCACCAATGCTCTGCTGATGCAACAACTATAGAGTTTTGCATGGCTTCATTAAATATGGTAGAGTTGGTTATGTGGGAACCTTTTTAATTTTGGTTATTTTTTTTTATATGAAAAGACCTTTTTGGTCTCCGTGGATAGTTTTCCTAATTTTTCATAACTTCTGTGCCACTAACTAAATGTTCGAACTAAATGAGTTGACTTTTTCTTCTTTTTTTTGTTTTATAACTCATCCTTACAGATATTGTAAAGGTTGGCAGGCGTGCCAGCATATTCACTGTGTGCTAGGCCTCACCACCACTGATTCCAGTAGCTGAACTGGACTCTTATATTCAGTGTGTTTATGCTATTGGTGGCTTTTAAACCATTTTAATGGAATTATCTGACAAATAATATGGCTTGCTGTGTCGTACAGCCTGTCCAAAAAGTTTCTGCTTCATTTTTTTGGTGAGCGAAATTCTTGTATTTTATCAGTGTGTTACTTAGCCCTAATTAGCAGATATGTGTGTCTGCGCATTGCAGTCGTACAGTTTCTGGATACAGCTCGCTAACCAAGCGTTAAAGTATCTGCTCATATCTTAGCACTTCACCCTCTTGTCAAGATACAATCGCTTCTGGCTCCAAAAAACAACATGGCAGCTAAAACACTAATGTGAAGTCAGGGTGGCTATGCACATCTATTACCAGTTGCTGAATGCATACTTCCAGCGATCAATTTAAGAGTTCTGAGCAGCAAGAATAAAAGTTTTAATGTGCTGGAAATCTGTTGTGTTCCAGCATAGCAACAGAAGCAAAAAACATGGAAACTGACATTTATTTATATAGTACTGTCAAAGATAATAACTGCACCTTATTCTTCTTCCAATAAGTATGCTATGACTGGAGATTCAACAGCATGAGAGGAAGAGGATAAACTGAACATTTAGTTCGTGGCTGACCTCACTCCTACAGAAGAGAGAGAAGCATCTTCTCTTTTCCTTTTCCCTTTCCTTTCATTTCTCTTCTTTCCGTCTTTTTCCACCCCGCACCCTAACACCTCTCTCCTGCTTGGGGCCCCTGTGCATCACCAACAGCTTTGAAGCCCTTTCCCCATTAATACTGTGGCCCCTTGAGTTTGCCTGTGCGACGCTAAAACCCTTCCCCCTTGTTCCTCTTTTACTGCTGTCTGCCTTTCTCTCTCAGGTCATTTTTCAAAGACTCGAGCTCCTCTGCTTTGTGAAAACACAGATGAAAAGAAAAGGAGAGAAGGAGGTGGAGAGCGAGGCAGACTTGGCGTGTTGGTCGTTCCCAGATAGTTCCTGGAGTACGATCGTTAATATGGCTTAGCGGTTAAGTCCCAGTTTGACTGCTAATGATCCCCTGGTTTGAATGCAGCACTTCAAAGCTCAGTACAGTTTGACACATTATTAGAGAGCGTTGGATTGGACTTCATGCAAACATATTCAGAATCCCTGGCTGGATTTACAGCAAGCCCAGTTTTTTCTCCTAACAATAACACTTTGAAGACCAACATTTGATTTTCTTTTAGAATACATATTTCGCTTTAGCCTGCCTTTAGAAACCGATAAGAAAACTTCTTATTTCTTGCATGAATACACAAGTCTCTTTTCCACCTTTAGCTTTTTAAGTGTTCACAGGGGGCTTCACAAGTCACAATCACTCATTTTCAGACACTTTGAAAGTGCATTATTGTTTTTTTTACAAGCTTCTTGCTGTTTTCTTAAGTATCATTCAAAATGCCGTGAAGAAAATACAAAACCCTTCATTTGTGTCCTCTAGAAAGGTCATGTCTCCTAGATAAAATTACTGTGTGATAAACAGCTCCCAAAGAAAATCTGTGCAACACTCCATAAATATCAGAAAAATTTCTCTGGATGTTTTCAGCTAACACCAGCAAACTGTAACTTTCTAAATGAATGTTTATCACGTCAGCTGGAACAGAGCTACAAATACCAAGGTTAAAAAACAATAAAGAATAAAACTGTATTCAACTTAACTTTATATACAGTTACAACCCTACACTTATTGATGCTTGACAATGAATTGTTCCACAGAATCTCTATGTCCTTGGTAAATTTCAATCAGTCATCACTGCACTGTAAATGTGTTTACCCACCATTTGTTTTGTTAGTTTCTCAGTCATTACATGTGATAGAACACACACCTACTGAGTTCAACTAGAAAGTGTTTTCAGCCAATCACAGACCAATGCATTGTCTCCCACACATAGACTTTACTTGGGCAGCCTGCCCATGCATAATAATGGCTGTCCAAGCATATTTTGCCACAATTTTAGAATTATTTCTTTTCTATTAATTCTTTTTTTTTTTTTTATCTGTCTGAGAGAATGACTCCATCTACAAAAGCTCAGATGCTGCTAACCAGCAACTCTGGTACTTCCAACCTAATTTTTCCCTATTGGCCAGTTGATCAGGTCACTGTTTTTGTGTTCGTTGACATCATCGAGCTGCTTCTCTAGAAAATCACTTGTCTCGCCTTCAGATGGATTCCAACTCCACTGTCGAGGACTTCAGCTGGCGACAGCAGTCCTTCATCTGCTGCTGCTTGAAGAGACTCAAAAAGCAGCTGATTATGGCTCAGTTATTTATTGTCAAAAAGTTGGAGAAAAAGGAGTAAGAAGTCAATAATCAATTTTAGAGCCTAGTTAAAATACCTCTGTTTCATTTGAATGCCGTTTGAACCTGCATGCAGAAGTAAATGAGCCAAATAAAAACTGTGAGACAGCAGTGTCAGGCTATATCAGCAGTCCTTTTTAGTACTTCCCCTCTTGATGTCAGTTTATAGCTTTCATTTGTCTGTTAGAAGTGGAACAGTCTCCAGACTATGGAGTTGTGCGTTATGGGGAATCTGTTGATCTAGAGTGGCAGTCGGAATTGATTCAGAATCACACACATGACCTTCCAGATCTCAAGGAGGCGTCAAAGTTAATCATCAGTTTCATCAAGTTGTTAACATGATATTATAGGATGATAAAAAGAAGTCACATCACAGCAGCTCTGGAGACAGTTTGGATCCCAGAAATGCAGTATTTTGGTTCCGGTGTAGGAAACAGCCAACTACAGATGCTGTCTCAATTTTCATTTTCAGCACAGCGCAGAGCATCCTATCAACAACAGTTCAATGTCAAAATGTTTGCTGGGAGCCAAACAAAGCTGTGGGGTGACAGTGTTTCAACAGATGGTACATTATTCTGCTCAGTGGAAACTGCTTTAGCACATGCTGGGTTTTCATGCCATCGTCTGCAGAATACTGCTGCCATGGAAAAAAGTTTGCAGCACAAACTTACACCTTTATTTACACAGAGATGGCTGGCTGAGCGCACAGGACACACTGTTATATGGCAATGCCCTGTCAGTAGATAAATCAAATAATGTGACAAGAACAGACACAAACAGAACAACAAACAGAAGGGAGGCTTAGATAAAGGCAGGTACAGCATGAGCGTTCTAGTTTCATGTGAATTTTCAGGTCACTCCAAACTACCACTTGCGTAGTGAAGATTCTTTTCTCTTTCCCCTCATGCAGCTACCTGGGCTTCTTCCTGTTAAAGGGGAGTTATTCCTTCACAATGTCACCAAGTGCTGCTCATTGGGGATCATCTAAATGTAGGGGCTCTCTCTATAATACTGTCTTTACCTTACAATATAAAGTGCCCAGAGGAGACTGCTGTTGTGAATTGGTGCTATATAAATAAAACTGAATTGAAACTGAAATTAACTGAACTGAAAGCAGTCTTTTCTAAAGCAGGTCTGGCAGCATCAATGAGTTCTGCACATTTTTAAGTTCACCAAAGTTCCAACACTGTGTAAAAGAGATATGACAATTTTCAGACAAGGCCTTTTTAGATAGATACAAATGGTGTCTTACATCTTTGATAATGAAGCAATGAGCAGAATGAAAGGAAAGAATAAAAGTAGAGGCAGCAGCATGTCTATGATGACCTCCAAACAATCCACAACTTTGGGTTAAAAAAAAAATCCTCTTTTTAAATCTCAAAGAAAAGCTTAATTCTAACAGCAAATTCAAAAGCAAACTTTTTTTTTTTCTGTGACCCTGTGCAAATAGTGCAAATATGTGCAAATATGCAAATTACTATAATCTGCGTTGCTGGATTTTTAGAACAGCATTAAGAATAAATTTAATGCATGGCATTAAAGGATACTTTTAATTTAATGTGTGTAATTTAATGGGCTCAGCCACACAGTACAAAGTACCATCACTCTTATAAATGTAAATTTAACATTGTATATCATGTAAGATTCAAATTCCAGTTATTAAAGAACTTGATGCACTTATCAGGTTAGTTAGGTCAAACAATTATAAGTGGCCCTGGTGTGCCACACAAGTCAGAATATCTTGAATAAATCATGCAACTTGAGCTGCATAAAGTTGGAAAATATAATGCAGAAAGATTAAAAAAAAATTAACTTTCAGCTCCTATCCAATGCATCAACACAATTTACCAAGTTTTGATGTTATCTCCATGACTTTCACCACCTCTTCACATGTATAGTAAGTTGAGGACTTGAGGAAGATCATTTTCAGTGTCTAATTAAACTGTTTTCTCTTTTTTGTTCCTGTCTACTAGATGACTAAACATTGCTGCGTTCACTAGTTTGCATCAAAAATATTAGTTAAATGCATATAGCGTAATGCATAAATACATTTTGCATAAATGTGTGGACTTTAATCTGCAGGGAAAGGAACTGCAGGTGCTGGCCCTGCTTACGTTAGCAACATTTAGTAAACTAAACAATGGACATCGTGAGTCTGCAATGTTGCGCAAATTTTAGCAGCATTTAAAATACTTTTTGAGTATGATTCACAGACATGCAATATTTGTGTTGTGGCAATGTTCAACCTCGACCATTAGACTGGGCTCAGTTTTGACTGTTTTGTTAAGGTTTTCTAACTTTTAGACTAGTCAAACATAAAGACCATCTCTACGTCATAGCACAGTACAGCACATTGTTGACAACTACTGTATAATTTAAACTCTTTTTGCTCTAGGCTAATTTTTTTGTAAATGTAAGTTGCCCATAATAGAGTGCTCAGTTATGCTAATAATAAATCTCACAATCAGCTTGCCATTTGTCAACTTAAAACAAGCAGTTTACAGGTTTGTGCTGTTCAGATAGGAACACCTATTAAGGCTAACAGTGGAAAATAGAGATATATAGGATAATATAGAGAATTTAAAAGGAAATGTAAGTTGAAATACAAGAAATTTAAAAAAAAAATATTGCTAAAAAGCTCTGCTGAGGTAGAAATGTTGATAAGATCATCAGAAACTCCCTGTCTTTGTTGGCGAGACAACAAATTGTAGCTGATCTTCTTTAGGAAACTAACCTTTCTTAAATGAACACTTGAAACAGATTTCCATCTTGTTTTTCTCATCATTTTTGCAGTGACTCACAAAGCCATGTCACTGTACTCCTACAACTTACACAACAGTTGTACCAGGCTGTAGCCATCGCTTTCCATTTAAATCTGAATCCAATATAAAATTGAGCCACATTTGAAAACTTTAAATCTTAAAGGACAAGTTGGAACATAGTGCAAGAGCTTCCAGTGTCTAAACAGAAAATAAAAAGGTGAATACTAGTATCAATATTACAGGAGGATATTATTAGCTTAAAAAAATAAATAAATAAAATGAAATAAATGTCAGTGAACTACTTTCAGTATAAAGTATTTGTACCTTACCAGATATGTTCATGTTTCCTCATAAAATGTAGGCTATATAAAAAATATAATAAGGTCACACTTAGATTTTAGTTGGTTACAAACATCATTTCTGAGTTGGGAGATATTATGTGATTATGTAAAGACTCAAACTATGACTGGTTAAGCTGAATGGAAAAAATTGAGAGATTTTCTGAGGTTGAGGAAACAAGCTAGCTGTAAGATAGCAATTTAGTTTACATCTAAAGATGATATTTTATGTTCTTGCTCAGGTATTACTAAAAAATTAAAAACGTCAAACATAGGAGATAAAAAAAATAATAATTACAATTCAAGAAATCTTTGGAGGGCTAGAAAATTAGTCTAGTTATGTGATGATCTGGTACCCTGTGGCTAGCTACAGAGGTACAGTTAGGCTAATATAAACACAACACAGGCAGTTTCTTTTATATCTGATAGGGTCATTGTCAACTTCTAACATGCAACGTATTCTCATCCTGGAGGGTAATATGATGCCATTTTGTCAGATTCGTCCCGCGTCTCCACCGTACAAGCAGCAGGGCTTTGGTGCCCTGACACACTGATGTTGGCAATATTAGCCACTGAGTGATAATGGTCTTATCAGGGACTTATCAGACACTTATGAAGTCTGCATAAGGAAGCTGGAGGGAGTGTGGGTTGCAGCTGTTATATCTTGCCTTTTGGATTTTGCTCACTTGCTAATTGTTTTTCATTTTTTTACTTTCTTATTACTTTCACTTTAAATCACTACCCAGCTTGGTTTAGGCAATGAAACATTCTTGGTTAGATTTAGTCAGTCAAAACTACTTGGTTAGGTTTATGAAGATATTGTGGTTTGGGTTAACATGCACTTCTTGACACCAGTGGATCTGCTGGGAGGGACAGACCCTCTCACTAATGCTACAAACCAGTGCTTCAGAAAACAGATGTCAAAGGACACCTTGTGTGTAAATGAGCCACAGCAGCAGATTTGACGGGACTAAATGACACTCCAGGGATGAGAACGGGCTGGACCTTGTTGAGAATCAGTCAGTAAACTAAAGCATCTGCAAGTGCCCGATTGGCAAAGACAAATGCTACCATATGGATGGAAAAACACACAAAATTGCACGCAACTATGCATCTGTTTTGACAAAACACCAAGTTAGTATTTTATTTGCAGTCAGCACTAGAATGAAAACTGAATATTTTTTGGACTCTGATACAGAGTATTAAAACATCAAGGCACACAGCACTGCAGCACAATGAACCAAAAAAACAAAACAAAAAACACAAAAAGGAGCCTTAGCCAATGTAGTAGAGGTTTGGTCCCAGAAAGTCCAGTGTATCTTCAACACATCTGACCACATATTCTGAAATTAATGATGAACAGCTGTTAGACTTCATATAGAGCTTGTGATGCAGGAACTTCCAAGTCAAAAAGGCTCCTTACTTGGCAGCTCTAACTGCAGCTGTGCATTCATCCTTTATTGCCTAAATGCATCAAGCTTACTGCCAGTTTAGGAGTAAACCAGAGAAAGCTCATTCTATCTTTTATTAAATAGTCTACTGTCATCTCTTAATTTTTAATACCAAGTAAAGCACTTTATTCCTATTTTGAGCTCTTATTGTTAGGAGATATTGTATATTTATCTGGGAAAATTGTTGTGCTGAAGTCCTATTTTATTGAACAGCTTAAAGACTCACCAACAGTGCAGCAATCCTTTGAGAGGATGGACTCAAAGAAAAATATCTATATAACACTGAATGTAATCCTCTGCACAGAAGGGCTTCTATTTTAGGAAATGTGTATATGTGAGTGTGAATGCTTTTAATATGTATTTTCCACTGGAAGGTGAGTAAATCCATATTTTTAAAGCAATGAGCAAATAGTTTTTACACTAGGAAGGAAAGCATACACACGTTCTCGCATTTAGCTTTATGAAATCAATAGAGTGTATTCATTACAGCAGACAGCAGCATAATGATGATGTATAAAGAATGACAACAAATAGAAGAATTACAAAGCCTGGTTTTAGTCTTATACTGTGTCAGTCACAGAGTGGGTTATCCTGTCAGTACCAGAGAACACAAACAACTCTCTCAGAAAGCCAGAAACCACAGACCTCACCCTTATGATCAGGTCTGAAATCACGAACAAGCTCTACATGTTCCCCACAGGGACTGAACTGGGGAAGGAAAAACAAGAAGGGTTGCTACAAGAGCACACAGTGGAGCTTGTGGACACAAAATAATTTTTTTTTTTTCTAGATGAGAACTGCATCACTTTCTAGTGCATGGCAAATAATTTCCTATCTGGAAATCACAATGCAATTTCATCTGAACAGGTTTTAAATAATGGGGGATACCAGTATAGTACTATAGTACATACACTGACCATTCACTTTAAGTGGAGGGTCTCTCCAAGGACAATATATTTGTACATAAGCGCCACTAACCATACATCACAAAAGACAGCACACAACATAAAAAAAAAAAAAAAAACACACCTCAATT
>VUQS01002542.1:0-12627 GCA_015108495.1 Heterochromis multidens | reverse complement strand
AGTGGGAGAAACGTTTCGTCACTTCATCCAAGTGACTTCTTCAGTCTCAGCTGACTGCAGGTTTCCCCAGCCTTATAAACAGTACATTGCATAATGACCGAAACTAGCACCACTGACTAACAATGGGCCATGAGGTCAGTTTCATGATCATTAGTATGCAAATTGTCATGACCATTGATCAATGGCCATGAGTACCATTCACAGAGATTGGGGAATGGCTGCAATCACAGCACTGTAAGATGGTGACAGATGTACCCTTAGGCCCCCTCCTCGGTTCAGAGATGGTCTTTCCCTTTTCACGTAAATGGCCTCCTTGACTCCCCGTTCAAACCAGCGTTCCTCCCTGTCCAGGATGTGTACATCCTCATCACTGAAAGAGTGGCCACTGGCCTGTAGGTATAAAGAGACTGTGGAGTCCTGGCCTGACGAGGTAGCTCTTCTGTGTTGTGCCATCCGCTTGGCCAAAGGTTGTTTGGTTTCCCCAGTGTATAAGTCACGGCAATCCTCCTGGCACTTAACAGTAAATTGCGTGTCGCAAACGTAAGTAAATCAGTTTGCATGGTTGATTTAAATATTCTCCTCCCTATATTTTGCGCCTTAAGAAAGGAACTCCCAGAAATACATATGCAAGAAGGTCAGTTGTAAAAATCTCTGAGTTACCACCTCTTACACGCAATCTTGTCACTGCACTGTCTTTGTAAATATCAACAGTACTTTTTTACGCCAAAACCCAGTTTGTGCTAGCGCAGTGCGTTAGTAAATCTTAGTAAAGGATGCACTGTTATATGCTGTGAAGTCTGTGGTTTTGGCTGTACTGCTCAATTTCTTATTTTTGTTTACTAACTACTTCAGTTTGGAAGTTATATTGAAAACATATTTCCCATATGAAAGGTACACAGATTAAGAGTATTAAGTACTGGCTGATTATCAAAGGATAAATATTGCTAAATGTTAAATATTGTCTACCCAGTAATCTAACTCAATACCAAAGGATGTTGTGACTGTGCCTAATCATGGATAGAGAGGAGAAAGGATGGCAGTACCAGTTCATTGAAGGTGGGGTTGACATTATTGCGGACAACCTTTGTCTTCCTCTTGGAGTGCTGCCGAGGGTCTGGCCTCAGGTGTGTGACCACATAGGCATCAGGATTAGAGCCGTTTGGATGCCTCTGTTGAGAGGAGAATAGACAACCTGCTCATGACCACACGCCACAAAGTACACTCACTGGACATTCAATCACATGGGAGCAACTCAGTGCATTTAAGCATGTAGACCTCCTGAAGTTCAAATGCATCAAAATGAGGAAGTAAGGTGATTTAACCTTTACTCAGCATGTCACAAAGCTCAAATCATCTCAAACATTTTTCTTGAACCTGACAATGAGTTCACTGTAGTCAGACAAAAGGGGGTCCAACCTCCTACTCGTAAGGTGAACCTAATGAACTGTCCTGTGAGTGTATATCTGACAGGGAACACTATATGCTTTCCTCTTGTTAAATGATACAGCACAGTAATAAAAATAAATGAAACTCACAATGTTCTTCAGGTGTTTTACCAAGACAGAGAGCTTGTAGTTGGAGTAAGTAATGTAAAGCTGGATCTGAGGCTGCTCTTCTGCAACAGATCATCACAATGCAATTAGATCATAGCAAATCCTTATAAATGAACTAATATCATACTTTCCTTAAGATGCCACACAATCAATCTTCACGTTCAGCTTTTTTTCATCGTTTTTTTTTTCTTCTTACAATTACCTGCATTTGTTTGTCTTTGGTTTTGTCCTGCATTTGGACCATCCAGAAACAAGCTGCAGACAAATTCATTCTGCGGGTAACAGATTGAGATAGTTTTCAAGTTCAGAGTTCAGAGTTCATAAAAAAAATAAATAAAAAAAAAAATCACTAAGGAGAACTAAACCACAGAAGGAAGATAAACTTACACCCTTGCATGGTCCTTCAAAAAGCTCTTTTAGATATTTATTCAGCAGAGACATCCTCCTGCCTGGGGTGAATGACATCTGGTACCAGCTCGGAAACCTTTAATGGAGTAGGAGCAAAGTCATGCATGAAATTATGTAATTACTATGAGAACATATGTGTGAGTAGGATGTATCTTAATTTATTCACTCACTGTGGTAGCATTGATTCAATAAAGCATTTCTGCAGCTCCCGATGGATCAGCTCAAACTGTCCAAATGTTTTCTCACTGGTCAGAAACCCATCGTCAATGGTTATTCGTAGGTCATAGAGCTGCAAATCAAACAAAACTAATTATTACATTAGGTAGAGACTATAGAAACTGTGTTGAAGCTTCCAGGCAGGTTGACTGTAATAACTGTTACTGTTTTAGTGGCTGAAAGCACTGTTCATACAGAAACACCTTTATTTTCACTGCCTTTATTTGTGAATACCTGAATCCTTGATCCTTGCTATTAATTCTGCTATAGATTGAATGTGATTAAAAGAACAAATCTCTGTGCTTATGTTTGGAAAGACGAGTCGCTTCATTCTACCTACAAGCACTTGACATCAGGGTATCTCTTTGGATCAAAGAGCAGTAAATGCCAACAAACACTCCTCACCTGACTTTTGGGAAAGACTTTTTAAGCACAACACACCTTCTAACAGGCTGTAAGTGACAGCAAACACACACACTGTCAGCTGAATACTGAAGGATATTCGTCTCAGACCAAAAATGTGTGAATTTGCTGTCAGTTCCAGGTGTTTTATCAGCTTCCCTGGCTATGATGCACCACAAAGCTCTGTGGTGCATCAGGTAAAATCTCTCTTATAATGTGATGTTCACACATGCAGTGTGCAGCCTTACCACATCTTTTCCCTTGGCAGAGTATCCCAAAATGACTGCTTCCTGGATGTTGGTGGAGGGAACGGCAGCACTCTTCTGGGGTAGTGTGTCCTTTTTCTTTGGTTGAACCATGTTGTGTGCCAGGAAGTTAAACTTGACTGAAACACAGTCTATACTCTCCTTGATCTTCCTACATCAGATGTATCACAAACATCAGAAATTAAATGCAAGATTTTATTTTTTTTTTTATTTTCATTTTTTTGTGGAACGATTTGTATTGTTAGGAATATATTGATGTGCCACACGCCAAATTACTTTGTGAAGAAGGAGGTGGCCTCCAGATCAGTATCATGAGGTCTGAGGTTGTTCTGGACGTATTGTAAATCATTAGAGTTCTTTAATTCTGGCATTCCTGCATGCAGCATCTGGAAATTTATTCAATGAATAAAAATGTATTTTCTGTTCTCAGATATGGCTAAAAAGAGACTGCAGCGTTTTTTAGTCTTACCAGCTCCAACAAACTGAGTATGAGTGCAGAACGCTGTCTGATTATGTTGTAAGCTTCACAGCAGAGCTCCACGAAGCGATGCAAGCGTTGAGGCTTCTGCCCTCCGCCAGTGATGAAGTGCTGCATCTCAGATGTAAAGATGAAGGGAGATCGGTCCCTATTATTGAGCAGGAAAAGGTTTTTGTTAAATCCTGTTTTTGTCTTTGACCTTTCTGCATCTCTGTATTACTCAAACAATAACACCACTCTTTCCTTTTTCAAAATGCTGCTTTCCTTTTTTTTATTTACTTGCCTTTTAACATTTCCAAACATCTGTGCATTGCCCATTATCTTGCCAAAGTCAATGTGAAACATGTGTCCACTTTTTTTTAGCATTATGTTGTCATTGTGGCGGTCGCAGATGCCCAGGATGAAGGTAGCCACACACCACCCTGCACATGAGTGGATGAAGTTCATCACAGCCTGCATGTAAACAGAAGGAAAGTGTTACATAACGGAAAGATGCAACAGTAAAAGTGTATCATTAAGATAAGGCTTCTCAGGTGGTCTTAACCTTCTCATAGTCTTCCTTAGTTCTGTTAAACATGTGGAACCATTTCTCTAGAGTGTCTTCTCGAAGGGTTCCACCTAGACCCCACTCCTTATGAATCTTCCCCAGGGTCACTGCCTCTGGTACCACTTCCACCAGACCTGACAAGCATAGAATAATAAGCTTTGGAAAAACATCAGACCATTAATGAGCATTCAAAAGCACTAACAAAACAATCAAACTGACCCTGATCTTGGCCTGTCGAAAGACACCTGTAGGTGATCATTTGGAGGTCGAGTCCCTCTTGGAGCCACACTCTGTCCATCGTACGGACAATCTGAAGTACCAGCATGTCCTGACGCAGGTCATCTCCTGTCTGAACAACACATTTAACTGAGATTTCCAAGTGTCCTTTTATGTTCAGAACTATGTAATAGTTATTTTATAACTGATTTAATTTGACTTTCCCTGGAAAAGAACAAGCAAAAACATAGTGTGGATTGTTGAAGGAGCATATCATTATTCACCTTGCAGATAACACTGTAGTTCTTGGCTAGAGGGTCAGTGCAGGTAAATGAGATCCCCAGAGGAGCAGCAAATGAGCTGTAGACCTTACAGGCCTGAAAATAACATATAAGAGTAAACACTTGAAATAACACAGTACCGTGTGCTTATCAGAAAAAAATAATGATATATGATGTGCGGCTGTAATGTGCTGGGTAACATTCTTACATCTATGTTCACTCCATTCACACAGACTGTGGGATCTAGTGGTAGACAACAGCTGGTCCCGTCTTTGAAGAACTCTTCAATTCTCCACTTTACTTTTTTCAAAATAGTCTGCAGACAAAAGCACAAAGCGGAAGAAAAAAAACAAACAAAATTAAGTGCATTACTTGTACATCGACAACCATGATGGTGGAGGGAGTGAGTGAAGGCAGAGCTAATTACAGACCTTGCGTCGAGTCTTGTCAACAGAGCGAATTGACCCAGCCACCTGTATGAGTATACTCATCAGACGGGTTTCATGCTGCAGCTCCTCCCTCAGTGCTCGGCCGCAGCAGTGCTGCAGGGCAGCATGAACTTTACTGAACCAGCTCTGGTAGTGTTGGTCATTGCGGGCATCCTCCAGCAGCCTGATAGTATACTCACGAGTTATAAAACATTACATACGTGACATTGTCTCTTACTGCAGGAATATTTATTAAATTGTTTAAGTTCATCACCTATTTGGAAAAGCGTCACAGAGGTCCCACCTAAATACAATGACTCTATTATCCAGTTACTATCTTGGACTACAGAAATAAGTTCAACTGGTGAGTCAAACATCCTAACTAAGAATTAAGAATGTGAAGGCCAGCGAAGAATCACTTTGCTGTTATGAATATGAATACAAAGACAGTTTCTTAAAATTTGCTTCTGTGTCATTTTTGGTGTGCACAGAAAAGTATTGTTCTTTACATATTTCTGCTTTCCTCTGATTGGATAACTAATAATACAATTTCAGCAGCTATCATATTCACAATGGTCTAAAAATAGCAGCTGCATTATCATAGCAGCTACTATTTTTAGATCTCTTAGAGGAAGGCCCATTATGCAATGGCGATGCATTGTGGCAAGTTGAAATTCCTTCAACTTGATTTTCGTTTTTGAGAAAAAGAAGTAACAGGGAGGCATTTCTGACAAGTTTTCCAGCTGGTGGGAAAAGAGTAAGCTGGAAATCTCTTATGTTTTTAATGCCCTCTGATGCAGAGTTCAGAGTTTAGATTGTTTAATCTGAATGTTTCCTCAGATGTTTCAGGAGTTATGGTAGAACTAGCTTTCAATTCATGTCGCACAACCATAGATAGTATGAAAGATATATTGTCTGTGTGCACAACTCAGTGAATACTGGGAAAAGAAAATGACAAGTATTCATCTGGTCTTGCATTTCACCTGGTGTGCTGCCTTCATTTTTGGACTCTTCAACTGAAAATTGATCAGTATTAGCTGGTGACTTGGCTCTCACTGCCAGCAATGATTCTTCAGGTCAGTTTGAACTATGTAGACATGCCTGAGAAGGTGACTTGGAAGTGAGATTTGCCAAATTTAAATTTGGTAAGGTTTTTGATTTTTATCGACCTGTTCTCAGAACTATTTGATCACAAAATTGAGTAGACTATAATAAATAAATAAATATTCTGACAGTAAGGATAGAAGTTTTTCATTTTTATTCAAGTTAATATAGCAAGAAACATTTTCAACTGGATGAAATGACAACAGTTTTAGTAGTAATCCAAATGCACACTCATTAGTTTAATGCCAGACTCACCAGAAGAGCTGCTGAGCAATGTGTATGTTCTTAAGTGATCTCTCCAAGAGCAGCATCACCAGGGGTCCATCCAATTTCCACTCATTCTTCAGTGCCTGCAGGACAGGAAGATTCATCAAATGTACAAACTGTGCCACTAGTTCTCAAATTTAAAATCTGATGAATTAAACTAGTTCAACGTCAGCTTTTTCTTGTGCCAAAAGCAAGAAGAGATCTAATTTGAAAGGTTTAAATGTGTGTTAGTTTGCTCACCTGGACCAGCTGTGGCAAATATAACTCCAGGTCCCTGTCTGGTATCTGTTCAAAGTAGTGAACTGCTGTCTGTCGTACAGTCTGATCATGAAAACTGGAAGAGACGGATTAATCCACCAATCAGCTTGCAAATGCAACATTTTACCAGATATACATTTCTGTATGTACATCACACTAATGTCTTCATCAGTTTCTGTTATGAAAGTACATCTTTGGTGTTTATCATCTCAAATTATGAACCATGCTTCATTCATGGTTCTTATGATGATGATGACGTAGCTGGCCAGGAATATTAGGAAGAATAACGAGAACCACATGATAACCAGGTTTGTGATACTGATTATCCAGGATGATCAGTGTTAGGAAAAGAGAAGCCAGGCAACCCAAAGAGAACCAGACTAAGCTGACCTTGCTTTACTGTGCCAGTGATTAGTTGCATTCTGTTGCCTTCAGAAGGAAGCCATGCTCTGCCTGGTTGTTATCTATTAAACCCTTTTACTATCAGACATCCCAGTTATTCACAGCTCCTTTGTGTGTGTTGTTTGTTTTTTATATATTTTTGGATATTTTTATATTTTCTGATACTCCTGTCCTGGTATAATAGTCAGAATGTGTTGAAAAATAAAACAAAAATAGCTTAACCAAGATAAATTAGATGCATACAACTATTTTTGTACGTTATCTATTTTTTCCACTTTGGTCAGCATCGCACAGTGACAGTATCTATATTTCTGTATGTAAACACTATACCTGTCGCTGAGCAGGAAAAGGGCTTCCTCGGGTAGATAGATTGCCCAGTTCTCCAGTACTGTGTAGATTTCTGTCAAGTCTTCAGGCTGCCACTGGGGGGCTCCACCCAGCAGCAGGTGGAGGAAAGTACTTTGTTTATCACTGCTGTGACGTTTACTCCACAGGAAAGCTTTCTCATTCTGTGTAAGACTGATGAAGGAAAGATAATTTTAGGAATGTGTTACTTGATACAAAATCCAAGAAGCAATCTTGAGGAATTACTGGGATCGAGTATTCCAAGGTTATTTCTGACTTGTCATGTTGTCAAATGACTCATGAAACAATTCATTCTACTCACAAGCAGAGACAATGCTTCTTAGAAACCTCCAGCATTCTCTTTTGCAGTTCTTCACAAGGCTGTGAGAACAAAATTGACCCGGGAAGTGCAATGGGCCTCTTATACTCCCACTCAAACTGATCCTGAAACTGAAGCTGGGGAAAAGGTAGGACGTTGAATAATTGAGGAATGTGGTGGTGTTTGTGTTTTGCTGTTTGTGTTTAACAGAGGGCAGTATTACTGACCTGCATTATCACCCCAGTGGCTTGTCTATGGCTGTCAAACAGGGCAGGGGATGGAGGAAAAGACAGCTCAGCCAAAGTGGACATATTGAGCAAGACAGTGCCTGCTACAAGAGTCCTACAGAAGGAGAGTATATGCTTATTGCAACATAATTACTTGAACTTAGGAAACACAATCAGCCTTTAAACAAAGTCATTTGAAAACTGTTCTGTAACACATTTGAGTCCTAACAGTATTCAAAGAAAGACAAACTTTTAGATGTGGTACTATAACAAACACAGACACTGGAAATGAGGAAAGTGTTTATCCACTTGACACCACTGCACCTAATTGATTTCATAGTTGCACACACTCACTAGCCACTTTATTAGGTAGACCTGTCCAACTGCTAATTAATGCAAATATCTGATCACCCAGTCACATGGCAGCAACTCAGTGAATTTAGACATGTAGACATGGTCAAGATGACCTGTTGAAGTTCAAAGCAAGCATCAGAATGGGGAAGAAAGGTGATTTAAGTGACTTTGAATGTGGCATGGTTGTTGGTGCTGGTCTACTGGGATTTTCCCCACACAACTGTCTCTAGTGTTTACAGAGAATGGATGAAAAAAAAAGAGAAAATATCCAGTGAGCAGCAGTTCTCTGGGTGAAAATACCTTGTTGATGCCAGAGGTCAGAGGAGATTGGCCAGACTGCTTCGAGCTGATAGAAAGGCAACCACTTTTTACGACTAAGATATGCAGAAGAGCATCTCTGAACGCACATGTCACACCTAGAAGTAGATGAGCTACAGCAGCAGAAGACCACAATGAGTCCTGATTTCTGCTGCAAAATTTGGATGTTAGGGTCGGAATTTCACATAAACAACATGAAAGCATGGGTCCATTCTACCTTGTATCACCAGTTCAAGCTGCTGCTGGTGGTGTAATGGTGTGGGTGGTATATTTTCTTGGCACACTTTGAGCGTCTTAGTACCAATTGAGCATCATTTAAATACCACAGCCTAACTGTTGCTGACAAAGTCAATTAGTTTATGACCACAGTGTACTCATCTTCTGGTGGCTGCTTCCAGCAACATAACGCACCATGTCACAAAGCTCAAATCATCTCAAACTGGTTTCTTGAACATGATGATGAGTTCACTGTACTCAAATGGCCTCCACAGTCACCAGATCTCAATCCAATAGGCCACCTCTGGGATGTGGTTGACGGTATATTTAAATCACGTATGTGCAGCTGACAAATCTTCAGCAACTGTGTGATGCTATCATGTCATTACGGACCAAAACCTCTGAGGAATGTTTTTGTCTATGCCACAAAGAATTAAGTTCTGATATCAATATCAAAAGGGGGTCCAATTTGGTACTAGCAAGGTGTACCTAATAAATTGTCCAGTGAGTATATATTTGAATTTTAAATCAGTCCAAATGTACACAGAAGCTTTACAGGTGCTATAGAGATGTAAGCTTTAATGACAACTTACCTATCACTGTAAAGAGGTAGTACAGCCCATGATAAAAGCTCAGGACCTTTGCCTTTCTTGGAGCCCTTGAGACGAAAAGTGAGCATGGACTCATATGGAAGCTGATTTATTGAAACAGGGAATGCTATCCTAAAAATGAAGAACATATAGATTAATTGTTTAATTAATCGTTTTTTTCCTCAGTGTCATTAATTTTCATGTGTTGTTTTTCTTGCAATTATTTTACAATATTGTACTTTGGACTACAGATTTGCGTTAAAGTTTATTTTCTTCTCGCTCCTTTTGTAAACAAGGAAAGAGGAAGTTGGATGTGACAAAATTAAATTTATACTAGTGGGCACAATCTGACCCTTACATGCGGTTACACTGGATCGTGCTTCCCTGTGACAATGCGGTGCTGATATTTTCACAAACCCCAGTGTCGCAGAGCTTCCTTCCTACGTATGTCAGTTCACAGGAAATAGAGAACGACTCATAACTAAAAATGAAGAAGACGAGAAATAAAGCAGAGAAAAATCCAGTAATTATCAAGGATGTGGTTAACATTTATGCTTGCATGGGCATATTAGAGTCTATGTAGTTTGTGCATGCATATATAAATATATAAAAATACTATAAATACACATACGTGTTTATCCAGTTGGGGTATAATTTGTAGAGAGCGGCAACTTTGAGCTGGAGGATGTCACGGTTGTGATCTACATCACAGACTTGCAAGGTGTTGGTTATATTCTGGCCTCTGAAGTCTGATTGGAAGTTGTCAAAAAATATCTGCAGCACTTTTTGCAGTGCCCCATGGAGCATGAGCATGGCTAGAGCACAGATAACAAACATCAGTTTAGACAATCCAAATGCTTATATACTTATATAATGCTATATACTATATACTACAGTGTCTCTTATAGTAATATTTCCCATTTACAGACATTATACATTTACTAAAGAGCAATTAAGATTTGAAACATTTAATTGTCATCATTATTGTTTCATGTCAGTGTACCAATAATAGGTGTGGTATACCATAACCATATTTTTTCTTTTTGTTTTTTGGCATCCAGAAAATGCAAAGCATTGCATTGCTGGAGTGTTAGTAAAGAGTAGCGTACATACACAAAACACTGTTTTCCACCAGAGAGAAAACTGGCATGGCTAACAGAAGTCTTGCAAGTCAGCTGGTTCTTCCAAAATTTTAAATATTTAAATAACAAATATGTTTTTCATCCTTGTGAGCATATTGTAATAGAACTAAAAATGCATTAGCATGAGGGTTGGTGGGCATATAACAGCAAATTCCTCAGTTTGTTTAGGGGCCTCTGTTTCATATCAAACCTTTCTTTGTCTCCTCGTACTCACTCTGATCCAATCATTATTTTGCCTGCTATTTAAAAGCTAATCACTATCCATTTACTGCTCTTTAAAACTCTCTATTTTATCATTGTGCCTTTCAGACCATCATTTGTGCAACCTCCTCCCATCTGCTAAACTGCATCTAAACCTGTCCCATTTTCTACCCGTTTTTTTATTACCTTGACCTTACTACTGAGCTCTTTTCCCTCTCTAGGACACCAGTCTGCTATGTGGCTTCATAGGAGTCCAGTCACCAACATTTTTATTACTCAAACTTACACCAATAATTAATGCGTTTCACTGTCCTTACTGAAATAAATATGACACCCAAAATATTCTGAAGAATTACAGTGGTCCCACACACAAAAATACCAGTATAGATACTCACCTTTTTCACACTCAGTAATCTCCTCATAGCTCTGCAAAACAAAAAATGAAACGTCTTTAATTGTTGATCTAAGGCTCGATGTTTTCAAAGGTACTCTGTAAAAAGGAGCAGCTTAAAGCAAACTCCAAAAGTTATCACACTAACAAGGGAAAAAAAGAAGTGTGATAACACTGTATGATTATACTTATTTTTAAGTAGAGTATGTGATATCCTACCAGAGGTCTTGGATTGATTCTGTTGAGGCTGCCAATGGCATCCTCCAGTTCTTGGCATGTGACACCACACAGAAGATTGCTGATGGTCCGAGCACGGCTCACCATAACACCAATATTCATCCCAGACTACAGACCACAACAAGATAAGACTCAAGTGAGGAGAAATATTAGAAGTACAACTTAGGACACTTCGAGGTAAAACTCACAATCAAATACAGAGAAAATGAATCCTGTGGTGGCTATTTTTTTACTGACCTTACTACTGAGGAGCTCCTTTGCCTCTCTACTGTAGCTGTTGAGCACACTCTGAAGACTCAGCCTGAGAGAAGAAAAAAAATTAATGTTTTCTGCAACCAGACACCATCTGACTCTGTCCACCGAATAGCTGTCATTGTTAATGAAACCATTCCTCAAAGCTGATGGTATGCAGTGCTGCTGGTTGTCTTACTTGCTGATGTTGAAGACACAGACAGGAATCAGGAACTGGAACAGCTGGCATACGGTCCTGTCATCCACAGCCTTACAGACGGCAACATAGATTGGAATGAAGATTTTTTTTTTGGTTATGGTGTAGCTTATATGTGAATGTTTTTCTTAAATTACATCTAATACATAGTTTATATGAAGCATGTAAACTAATTAAATGACAGTGAAAATGTATATTGTCTTGTATGCTTTAAAATCAAAGGACACATCGGGTTCACCTTTATTCTGTTTACTTCTTTCTGCTAAATGTCAACAGTCATGACATTATGTTTACACAGAGCAAAGTCAAGGGCTCAGGGTGGAGATTTTTACAGCTACAATAGCCCTCATAATAACAAACTTGCCAGGGGGCAGACAGAGGTGTGCATTATCTCAAGACTGAAGACAAATGAGCTTTACAGTAAGAGGAAACAGAAAAGGAATTTGAACCCACTCACATCTCTTGCCAGTCCACGTTTCATGTTGCTGACGTGTACCAGTCGGACGGGGACTTCTAAGTTAAGCTTGTAGTAGATCTGAATTGTCTCATGCATACCCAGCAGCTCTTCACTAAAGACAGTAATGAAAGAGTGCACAGGGCACATTACACCTGATGAAACAATGCAGGTGTACGAGGACATCATGAACTTCTGCAATAAAAACAGTGACAAACTTACTTTCTGAGATACTCCTCAGAGTCACACAGTTTTAAAACATAATTCTCAGTTTGGTCGTGAGGGAGGTCTAGCAGCTGGGAGATATCCTCAATCAGACTCTTCACTGTCCTGTTCACTGGATTAAAGATTACACTTCAGAGACCGCACACTTCTGCCAACACCTAAAGACACTTAAAAAGCATAGTGCTATGGATCAAAAGGTGACCATTTATATTTATAACCTACAAATTACCCTGTTAAGCACAGTTTTCTGAAGAGGGCAGGTTGCAAGGTAGAAGTAATAGCTGCTTACTTTACTGCTGATAAGTCTGTTAACACTTTATGCCAGTTTTACTGC
>VUQS01002541.1:12618-26052 GCA_015108495.1 Heterochromis multidens | reverse complement strand
GAGGCCAAGGTAATGCCATCCAGAGAAAGTATCTGGTTAGACACCATGTTTCTATGATTTTTAGGGCCGAGTACAATAACCTCAGTTTTATCTGAATTTAGAAGCATGAAATTAGAGGTCATCCAGGTCATCCAGGTCTTTATGTCTTTAAGACATTCCTGCAGTTTAACTAATTGGTGTGTGTCATCTGGCTTCATGGATAGATAAAGCTGGGTATCATCTGCAAAGCAATGCTGTGCCTTTGAATGATACTGTCTAAGGGAAGCAATGTAATGTAAACAGAATTGGTCCTAGCACAGAACCCTGTGGAACTCCATAATTAACCTTAGTGTGTGAAGAAGACTCCCCATTTCAAACCACTGCAGTGCAGTACCTTTTATACCTATGGCATGCTCTAATCTCTGTAATAAAATATTATGATAGATCAGGTCTTTATCTTCTCAAGGATATTCGTTTCTGTGTGTGTGGGAGTTTGCCCACTCAGTCTACTTGTGTTTTGTGGACTTGGAGAAGGCATTCAACCGTGCCCTTGGGGTATCCTGTGGGAGATGTTGCGGGATTATGGGGTATCTGGCCCGTTGTTATGAGCCATTCAGTTCCTGCACAACTGCAGCGAGAGCTTGGTCCGCATTGCCAGTAATAAGTCAGACTTGTTTCCAGTGGGTGTTGAACGCTGCCAGGGCTGCCCTTTGTCACCAAATTTCTAGGCGTAGCCAAGTGGCGGAAGGTTTCTGCCTTGGTGGCCTCAGAATCTCATCTCTGCTTATCTGCTCCGCAAATTACTTTTTTGGCTTCATCAGGTGGTGGCCTCCAGCTCACACTGGAACAGTTTACTGCCAAGTGTGAAGTGGCGGGTATGAAAATTAGCACCTCCAAGTCTGGGGCCATGCTCCTCAACTGGAAAAGGCTGGAGTGCCCACTCCAGGTCAGGGACAAGTTGCTGCCCCAAGTGGAGGAGTTTAAGTATCTCAGGGTCTTTTTCATGAGTGACAGAAGAGGGGAGTGGGAGATTGATAGATGGATTGGGGCCACGGCTGCAGTGATGCAGACGCTGTACCAGTCCATTGTGGTGAAAAGAGAGCTGAATGTAAAAGCGAAGCTATTGATTTACTGGTCGATCTACCTTCCTACCCTTACCTATGGTCACAAGCTTTGGGTAGTGACTGAAAGAATGAAATCGTGGATACAAGCGGCGGAAATGAGCTCCCTCCGAAGGGTGGCTAGCCCCTCCCTTAGAGATAGGGTGAAGAGTGCAGTCATTCAAGAGGGGCTCAGAGTACAGCCGCTACTCCTCCACACTGAAAAGAACCAGTTGAGGTGGTTTGGGCATCTGATTAGGATGTCTCCTGGGCGCCTCGTGCTTGAGGTCTTCTGGGCATGTCATACCGGGAGGAGGCCCCGGGATAGACCCAGGACATGCTGGAGAGACCATGTCTCTCGGGTGGCTTGGGAACATTTTGGCGTTCCCCCGGATAAGCTGGAAGAGGTGGCTGGGGAGAGGGAGGTCTGGGCTTCTCTGCTTAGGCTACTGCCCCAGTGACCAGGCCGCAGATAAGCGGAAGAAAATGGATTGATGGATGGATGTTCACACAGTTAAGCTTCCCTCACTCATAATAGGACAACAGATCTAATAGTCACTGAGCTTATACTCAATTTTACTGTTGTTTAATTGTTTCCTATTTACAAATATGTTGCTCTATACTGTAGATACATCATTTTGATGCATACTTTTTGTGCAGATTTATGCACAGCATCTTATTTACCTAAAAGAGCTGGCCAACACGTTTAGTGCAGAAAGATGTTATGGGTCTGGAAGATGGAAAGTTGAGGTCTAGAGTGTAAAGTCTTAGAAATAACTTTTTGGGAGCTGTGAAATATCAGTGGGTCAAAAAATTTAGATTAGATAGATTCAGCTTAATTTTTATTTGAACTTCTGTCTAAACTAGGCGTGCACCAAACCATTTTTTTCCAGTTCTGATCCGATACCCTAGATGTGGGTATCTGCCGATTTAACACCGATTAACTGTGAAGAAGAGACATGGAGTAATTTTTTTTATGTGTAAGGCAACATCAGGTTCAACTTAAGCATTGCTTTCCTAACATTATAAAATAAAATGTGACAAATAAATACAAGAATATACATTTACTGAATTAGTATTTATTAGAGTTTATGTTTAAAAAAAATAAATAATGATACAGTTGATCTAATTTATACAATTTATGCATTTATAATTTAGTGGTGCCACAGTGTAGTGTTTAACAGATTTGCACAACACATGTGTATGGCATTAAAAAAAACAAACTGCCAAATCAAACATGTGGATCCATCTGCTGTAATGACCCATTGTGATAAGGGAGCAGCTGAAAGAAGCTTTTATACGTGCAAGGCATTTCTGCTCAGGGTGAAAGTCATTAAACTGCTGTAAACTGCTGAGATTTACAGTACAGTTGCACTAGTTTCTCTTTTCCCTGTTCTAAATGTGAGTACTCTTTCTCAAATATGGAGTGGAACAGACACAGATGGGTGAAATTAAATCATTTTGAGTTGACAACAAATTGATATGTTACTATACATATACAGTGAAAGCTTCCCAGTGTATGTTAAACGTAACATAATGACAGTGAAAAGAGTGTGATGTCAGAAGGGGAAACATCATCTTTTCGGTGGTGTCAGCTCACCACTGTTATCAGTTACGTCAAAAAGTTTTGCAAACATACAATGACAAGCAAACCTGAAATAACTTCTGACTCATCCATGCATCCTGTATCTTCCATTCAACTGCTGATACACAGTGTCATAAAAACAGAACACAGAAATTAATTGAATTCACTTGTGAATTGTCACGTTACCTTATCCAATTTTTTAAGGTAGATTTGCTTATTAGCTGTATATTTATTAGAGAATTATGTTGGAAGTTTTTATGTGCTTTGTCAAGGGGTACAAAGATAAAGACTACCATGATATAAAAAGTTTTGTATACTCTATCACAAAGGGTTGGGTGATGTTAAAATTTTTAAACTGGTCCCCTGACAGTACAACAACCAGTGATTGCCCATGTAATTGGAGGTGTGTATGCTATGCAGTTCAAATTAGTCAGACTGAGGAGTGCAGCTCTGGTACTCTGGTTGGCCTGCAGAGTGTTTATTACATTAATGTATTTATTATGTCTCTCTGTGTTGGCACTGTGACAGACTGGAGACCTGTCCAGATTGTACCCTGCCTCTTGCCCTGTGACAGCTTGGATAGGCTTATTAGAATTCAAGTATCAATTTTTTTTTAACAGTCCTACTCAGTACCTAATCTGCCTATGGTACCTACAGTAGTAAAAAATAAAAAATAAAAACAAGTTCCATGGTGTTTTCAGCATTTCAGTATTGAAATGTACCATAATTATTGGTGCTGGTGACATCCCTAACAGCAAAAATGTTAAATAGTTGTTTAGCAAATGATATATAACTATTAGTTTGGTTAACTTGAGGTAACTTAGGTAATAAAAGTTAAAATGTAAACATAACCACTTTGTTGAATTACCATGAGATAACATGACATAAATGATTATCATAACAACACAAAAAAAATCATGTTCATTTAACCAATAAAAATGAATTAAACATATAACATGGATAACTAAGGTTGACTAAACATAACTTTATTGCGTTTTTTACTTAAACCCAACAGATTTGTTTCTTTTTTTTTCAGTGTAGGGTCAGAATTTGGCTTAAACAACATGTATCAGTGGTTCAGGCTAGTGGTGGTGTTGTATTGGTGTGGGGTGTGGGATGATGAGGTATTTTATTGTCACTTTTTGGGCCCCTTAGTACTAAATGAGCATCGTTTAATCACCACAGCCTACTTGAGTGTTGTTGCTGATCATGTCCATCCCTTTATGCCTGCAGTGTACACACCTTCTAATGGCTGCTTCCAGCAGGATAGCGCACATTATCACAAAGCTCAGATCATCTCAAAGTGGTTTCTTGAACATGACAATGAGTTCAGTGTACTCAAATGGCCTCCATAGTCACCAGATCTCAGATCAATAGAGCACCTTTGGGATGTAGGAGATGCATATCATTGGTGTGTAGCCGACAAATCTGATGCATGATGCTGTCATGACAATGTGAACCAAAATCTCTTAGGAATCTTTCCAGCACCTTGTTGAATTTATGCCATGAAAAATTAAGGCAGTTATGAAGGCAAAAGGGTATGTGTATACGTGTGCATGTGAAAACACATGTTCTCACACTGACCACTTTTTTGTCACCGACACATGCTTACCCTTTGCCCCTTTCCCGCATCGCATTTTTGGAGCCCTCTCACATCTCTTAGCTGCTATTGGCCATGAATGAATGAATAACCATCATTTTGTCTGTACCTGTGATGATAATTTTCACCAGAAGATGGCATTAGTAGACTAGTGTGAGGTCCTGACCAACCAAATGGACATTAGATGCCTTAGTACATCATCAAACCTTTGCTTTATGCTTATAAATATATGTATATGTAATATGTGTGTATATTGCTTTGTACTATTTTCCACTTTGTCCTGTTTAAAGAATCAAGCTGATAGTCTTAGATGGTGAATAAAGAAGGTAGTTATGACTATGGAGTTTCTAGTGGACAAATGAAAAATTACTTCTGCAAATTGGAGAAATAAAATGCTGTCATGGATGAGCTCATCCAATAAATCCTGAATGAAGCTGTTACTGATAGAGGTTATGGTCTTTTAGGATTTATTCAATACAGTTATAAGGTTTTGTTTTCCAAGTATGGAAAGCTGTCCTTTGTCATAAGCAAGAACAAACATCATTTATATGATTGTGTGCACCCTAATAATCTTTATTTAATTAAAGCAGCTGGAAGCTGATGTTTAAAGACTTCAAAAGCTTGAAGGTTGCATTCAAGAGGTTCTTAAGGAAATGTGATCGGTGAATCAGTTCTATTAAAAAAAAAAAGTATCTTTATTTAATGAATGCAGTGATCTTATCACCTAGCAAGTGCCTCAACCCACTTTGTGCTTAAGGACAGTCCATTAACTATTTACACATGCTGTCTGGATTGTTCGCAGTTGCTCAAGTGCACAGAAAGTCCAAGGATGCTTCCATTCAGCATTCCTGCCACAGACACAGCCACAGCCACAGTTTGAATTATTCTTAAAAATCTACAGTCTGTGTATGAGGTTAGTGTACCCCTTAAGAATATTTTCTGAGTACCTAGAGAAGCTGATGATCTTTTATATTACTTTACCTCACAGTAATTACATCAATCAGGGGTCAAAGCAGAATGAGCTATTATGGCAACTTTTAGGTTTTGATGAAAAAGTGATTGGTGTCTGATGACTGTAGTTGCTCCATAAACTTGTCTGGTACCATCATACAGCACACAGTCTATCAAGAAGATATCCTGCAGCTTTCTCAGCTGTCAGTAGAAGAGGTCTGAGTCCTAATGATCCTCCTCCCTGCACGAATGTGTGGGAGAGGAGTAAGTGAGGGGGAATTGTTGGCTACTGAGTGTCGGCACTCTGACAAGCAAAGAGTGAAAAAGGGCAAGATGAGGGGTTAGCGCTTGGCAGGTGTACAGAGGACCCTTTGATACACTGATGATACCCTATGTGAGACTGACAGGTTTGGGTTTGGAAGTCTGGGTATTCCTACAACCGTGTTATCCCCCCCCCCTATTTTCTGCTTGCCCAGAGCTTTGAGGGTTAAACATGAATAATGAATTCTGTCTCCTTATAGCAAGGGCTCACAAATGTCATTAATGTTGCTCACATGCTGTACCACACCACCATAATCACAGCAGTACAAACTATACTTCATCACATGGTTTTGGTTTCTTTTATTTTAAAGGTGGTTATTTTTATCACTTTTGTATCAGTTTCATTTTTAGTATAGTTACAGTTAAGTCTTGAGCTCATAGTCAGAATGATTGGCTGTTTTTGACTCACAGCAGTAACAACATTTCTGTAATTTCGATTTCCCTGAAAACATGTTGCTTCCTGATTAACTCAAGGAGGGCACAGAACACCTTTATCATTATTTGATCATTCTCTGTACATTTGTTTTCTAGTGCTAAGGAAAATAACTTGAAAATGACTTATGAAGAAGGCTTTACTTTTGTTTGGTCTGGAAATACAACACCCTCTTCCTGTAGAACACTGTAAAGCAACCCGGCAATGTGCATTTAAATTAAAAAAATTGCTAAAACTTTATTTAAAATATTATTTTGTTGTCTCAAAGTTTATGATTAGTTGATATTGCATTAGCTACCTTTTTAGCATGGTATTCTGATTGTATGACTAAAACTCTTACTCCTGCATGTAATAACTCCATATAGTAATCATGGTTATAGGCTTATGATAATACATTTTTTTTAAAAATTTGTGGTATCTTTAATGTTTAAATTATAGTAGGTCACTTTTTTATTTAATAACGGATTTCATTCAGAAACAAAGCCAATAAAAAGCTTTTTTTTTTTTTTTAAACCCTACATAAAAATATTTCGAGACGTTGCTGGAGGGCTAATACTATCTGTTTGTGGGTCAAACACTAAAAAGGATGAATGATGGATGTACTCTTGGGATTTGAGTTTATCCCTGTGACATCAATGTCTTGCAAAACCTTCCCATGAAAAGTCAATAAGAGTTTAATTATTAAAGTGGAATGCTAATGGTCCACTAATATAATAAGAATAGATTATCCAGTAATGTGTGGCAGAGTTCTGATTGGGTTAAAAATGACTTCACCTCTACCAGCAGCAGTATTTTGTCTAGGAAAAAAAAAAAACACCAAGTATTGAATTGAGTCATATAATGATTTTCTGAACAATCAAATGTTTTGTGTTTTTTTTATACAGAAATTTAAATTGTGTACAATTAAATACGATGAAAGACAACGAAAGTTAGTTAAATGTTCTTTTATAATAAAAACAATATTTGATCTTCTGCAGCCTGGATTTGGGATGTAGTACCTTTTCAATACAGAGAAATGCATGATCATGTTGAGCCTGATTATTGAAAAAAAATCACCACAAATGAGACAAAAATGCAAAAATCATTTTCATTAGCTGCGCATTTAATGTATAACAACAGTACAAAGTGAATCTTTTGCTTGCAAAATAGGAGTGTTTTTTATGTACAGTATTTATACAGTAATATATAGTTTAAAAAAACATTACAGCTTAAACATCTGACAGTTTATTGCACAACACATTTATAAATTATCATCATCAAGCCACACATGAAACAGATGAATTCTGTCATATTTCAACATTTAACAGGAAATGTACTTATTATTTATCTTATTTCATCTTGTTTTTGTAGATAACATGAATCAAGGTCTGGTGGGGAATAAATTAACTCCATTGGTACTGAAATGGTAAGAAGATAGCAATAATAGTTCCTTTATAGGAAGCCTCAAGCAAAAAAAGGCATTTATGTTTCCTTATTGTAAATGGGTGAAACAACCAATCAGAACTAAAACTGTGAATTAGTGTGATTCATCAGATTGTTTTTTGTTTTGTTTTGTTTTTTGTTCGTGATAATTATTTTAAAGTTTAGATATGGCACTATAACTACAGGGCAGGGGGACAACAAGCAATCAGGTAACGTGTACATTGGAATGCAAAATAAAAACTTGTGAATTATACGTTAAAGCACAAAAACAGTCAGGATATAAAGCGTCACTAGCGCTGTGAAGCAACAAACAGACTTTACAAGAACCCACTGCTGAATCAGTCACATATACCATTAATCATATATCCACTCTGTTTAAGAAATATAAAGAGCACCTGCTTTACACTGAGCTGAAGCCCCATCCAAATCTCCTGATCTTAATGTGTAAAAATCTAACTTCAGCTTTTTACCTGCATTTAATTTCCATGTTATGGTCAAAGTGGATTCACTGGGAAAATCAAATAGGCATCAAGTCCTTCATCTAATCTAGTTTGACCAGATTACTTGACAGGAGGTGCAGGTGTTCTTAATATCTCGTACACTGAGTGCATTTCAAGTATTACGCTAAATGTAAACAATGACTGATGAGACTGGAAGGGTGGGTGCTGTTGGCCCGGGTTAGGCTAATCTGATCCACTTTCAGGCTTATAGCATCATTAATCATGCTTTCTCCTGCAGTTCAATTTGGTCCCCACTTATCTTTGAATGGCTGAATTACTGGTCTATTGATCATCACTGTAAAAAAATTTCCTATCTCAAATGGGATCTTTTCCGTACAATGGCATGTATTATTAATAGCTTCTACAGGAGCGTTTAATATGAATGAAACATGAGATATATTATATTTGGCACAAAAAGCCAGGGATTGGGACTGAAAATATCTACACATATTTCAAATTAGAAAGTAATGACGTCTTGGTGTTGGATTATTAAACAGCCAGACCCTAAACTTATCAATGACAAATTTGGTGTATACTGCTTTCAAACCCCAGTAGTTCTGACAATCTTCATTAAACAAAAATATATGATGTTTTATGATGTAACATATGATGGAAATCGTCAAGTGGCAAAACAGAAAGTAATTTTGCCAGAATCTTAAGTGTTCTCTTTCTTAAGCTTTTAAAAGCCAATAAAAAAAAAAAAAAGACTTAGTGAAACAAAGATACACATCTCTGCTCCGAATGGCAACAAATGGCGATGTCACTCCAAGTTTGTGATATGTAGTGCGAATAAATGTCCTTCATGTTTGACATATAAAAAGTACTTTGAGTCTTGTCCCATTAAATTGGCTCATGTCTTTGAGTTCCTCCAGTGACTTTTCAAGTTGAGTCATTCTTTATTAAGTGGTGTTCTCTTCAGAGCTATGCCACACACACACTTAGTATAACCACCGACTACAAAGGCAAACCATTACCCAGCGGAAAAGAATTGGCGGAAAATTCAGCAGCCGTGATGGCCTAAATCCTCCTCCTCTCTCCCTCTATAGTAATGTTTTAGAAGTTGGATGTTTGCCTTTTGGAGTTTCTTCTGAAAAATGACATTGGATTCAAAAGTCTTGCTTTGGGACGTTCTGCTGTTTGATGTGTGCTGTGGTTTGCGTATGTACATTTGTATCTGTGTATTTTTCCACGTGTAACTGTTTGTCAGTTTGTATACAGTAGGTCCATTAAAACTGCAGTCTGTCTGTGTACATCAGTATGTGTGTATGTATGATTGAATATATCCGTACATGCACACCAGGAGTGAGTTGATTTCCACATCTGAGTGGCATATGTGTTTATAACTCCTCTGCTGTAGTATATTTTAGTGTGTGTATAGTGTGTGCATACTCAATGTGTTTATGTATGTAATATGGAAGTATTTAGGAATGTGTGCATGTCTCAGCTCTCTGTGGACAAAGCTGAGATGATCTGCTCCACTTTATACGCCAGCTTCTGCTTTTGGGCCTGTTCATCCTGCTCCAGTGCCTCAATGATCTAAAACATACAGAGACATACACAGTAAGGACACAAAGTATGTCACCGGCCAGCTGTAGTAAATTTACACATACACATTATGTCATGGTGTTGGATTTTGTCATTACTTATGTTTGACCACCTTTCGATCGACTGACCCACCGGCAATTAGTTTCACTCAATTCTTGTTACTCTACGCTCCTTGTATATTTAGTTTAGGTGCTCCTTACAGTCTTTGTCCTCTGCATCAGCTCCAACACTGTGCTCGTTGCACCATCTTCTACAACCCTGGTTAGTTCCCTTTCTACTTAGATTTCTATCCCCTTTATTTTTTGGTAGAATCGGCTTAGTTAAATAAATCTTTGCATGTAGTTTTTTGTGCCTGCATTTGGGTCCTTTTTTGACAACACATTGCCCATAAAACAAAGAGCAACAAATCCACAATACCAACTGCATTCACTAACAATTCAAATTTGAAAAATAAACTTTTAAATTTTATGTTTTATATATTTCCATGAAAGGTTCTTAATTTTTTGCTGATTCATTTAAATTATTTGTCACTGATTTGATTAATTCACTATCATTCTGTTGCATAAATTAGTTTTGGACAATTAGCTGACAACAGAAGCAGTCTGAAGACACACTTCATGTTCTGGGAAACTGTTAATGGCATTTTCAGTAATTCTTTTATTGGTTAATTGAAAATCAGCCAACATGTTATCACAAAATGAATCCATTAAATTAGGCCCAGTCTGTTTTGTTTTTGGCCAATTTGAGTACCACAATCAGCTGTGACCTTTACAAGGACTCAAAATTAAAAATGTGTTTTGGTAACTTTTTAGCAAACACTTCCACACACCCAACATTCACGGAACAAGACTGGCATGTATTAAGAGATGTATTTGTGACCAGCTGACTAATTTAACTTCTAGCCTCCACTTTTGAGGGAATTATCTGAATCTTTAGCTGCCAAAAGGCAGTAAATGACACAAAGAGAGAGCCATAAGTATTAACTAAAAAAGTTGGAACCCTCAAAAATTAAAACAATGGCAGGAAAGATGTTAAAGTGTTCCAAGCTGTGGGAAATTGTAGAGTTAGGTTATATCTCTCTGGAAGTTCATCAATGCATCAATTGAATCAAGACACAGCTATTTACTGTATAAATATAAAATCTAAATTATGGCTGCTTTGATATCTAAAATTGCTAACTTCAATTGGTTAAAACTATGCCAAAACATCTACTGCACATCCCTGCATTACAGTGTGTTGACTGGGCCTCACCTCTTGGCTGTACTTGCTGACATACGCGTAGATCTCATGGAGGGCACTGAGCACGTTGAACTCACTGGAGTGAAGGCGAGCCTGCTCAGCCAGATAGGCATTCATATCCTGATCACTGATGGCAGGCAGGCGGTTGATGTCAGCATAGTACCTGAGAGGAGAGACACATACACTCACACTGTCAGTGTGGAAGGCACAGTGATGCATACGAGAGCTTTTCTTCTCACATGGAATTGGTCTGTTATGAAAAGAATATGCACCAAAAAGGGAGCCTGTAAATCAGAGGTACTGCAGCATAAACAACAAGGAAAAGTGTTACTCACAGGTTTAGTCATATAGTAATACAGACAATGCATTCAAAAACACACTAAAACACTTTTTATTTACATATGCAGAAACACAAACTGAGCCTCAGGAAGAGCCTTAGGAAGATTATGTTCATTATTAATCGCTTCAAAACAAAAAATGATTTTGACTCATACCTGAGCAAACACGTCTATATTAAGACTGCCATGTTTTAAAAGCAAGGAAGTGATGCATGGCTCTAAGGGATGAGATGACAGGTACAAAAACAAGTTTTGTTTTTGTATGCAGTGCACAACTTATTTGCTTGTTTCTACATATTTGTATTGCAATTAAAAATGTTCTACAATACAAACTTGTGGAATGATGAAGACCTGATGAAAACTTAATATGCATCGATCTATTTTTTGCCAATATGATAAATAATAAATTAGCACCATCATTATTATTACTTAAAGACCAATTATTTCATTTAAAGGCCTATTTTGTGTCATGCTCATAAATGCACCACTGAAGCTCTAGCAAAACTTGCTAATGGGTCCCTAGAGTTGCATTAACAAAGGTTGCAACACTGTTGCTTTATATAACAAAGGTGTGAGAGATATGGAACAGTAATGTGATAAAACTTCCACAGTCACGAAAAGCTCTCTGGGTATGTGAGAGTAAATGAATAAATGTGGTGGTTCTGATAAAACATAGTATTGCTGATGAAACCAATGGCAACCAATGCTCTGGTGAGTAGCTGAATGTCTGTCAGTGCTTCCAAGTTAGAGTCTGACTGATATAGGATACTAATACAGATATTTGGTGACATAAAAATCCAATATTCCAATATATCTAAATTTCAGACTGCCCTCAGGTGGACAAACTGTGCAACGTCAACATTCATGACATGGCTGAAGGGTGTTTCTCCCATCTCTTCTTTACTTTTTAAATTTTCATTTATTGGCTGTTATAAATGCCGATACTGATAGATCAACAAATAGCTAATATCGGCCAATAATATCAGCCCACTGATAAATTGGTCGGGCTCTATTCCAGTTTACACTATCATCTTATTTGACAGCATCTGAAAAAAAGTGAGTACAGGGATGAATTTATACAGAAATTTGTAGTGCTAAAACCTACCTATAAATATACCCATCTATACAAAACATAGTTATCTATCCAAAACTTGCACATACACACCTTTCTACCCAGCTTTTGTAATGTGGTATGTCCTTGGCATAGAGTAGTTTGGTGGAGGGAGAGTCTTTTCCCAGACGGTGTTCAGATGTTGAGCAAGAGTCCATAAAGGTTTGGGCCACCACAGACAGACAGGCATCTGTGATGCTGCTTTTATGGATGTCAAACACAAACTGGGGATTCTTGATCACATTTACCCAGAAGCGCAGCGGAAGGCTGGGGAAAAAAAAAAAAAAAAGAGTGCAAAGAGAGTCAAATGAGCCCTTTTCAGAAAAAGGTAACATTGTTGGCTTCATTAATCTGTTAAAATTATTGCATTCGGTCATCAAGAAGTATGTCACTTTTCCATTCCTAATGGCTTCATTCAGACATACTAATAATAGTCACAGAGAATGGCGAAAGAAAGTGAGTACTTCTTAAAGCTGTGCGTGCCTATCCATTAATGTGACTGCGAGCAGTCAGACTTGTCTTGTGTTAAAAGTGATAAAGAGTAAATATTACTAGCTCACACCTAGTAAATCTGCCATCACAACTTTTACTGAAAAGTGACCAGGGTACTAACTTAGCCTTGAAGCCATCACATTCAGATGCTATCAAATTAGTGGAATAAAGTGAATGAGAGCAGCTATTGAGACAGAAACATAAAAATATTTTGGGCTGTGCATGACTAGTCTGCAAAAGGAAATCATTTTGCTTCATAGTCTTCTCATGAAATTTCCTTTTAATCAGTTTTTTAGTGACTTTTCTTTTTCACAAGATGGAGATTAGAAGACTACTGAAAGATCATTTGGAATTACAGATTGTGCCAAGAAATAGTAGTTACTTCAATGAGCACCATAGAACAGTACAAGATAAAATAAGACCTAGGAAATTTAGCAGCTCTGAAATAATACAGTTACAATAATACAGTTAACCATATAATACGTCTAAAAAAAGGAACAAAAAGGAATGTATGTCTAAAGGTAGACAGTTTAGCTTTAACTTTCAGGTTAAGTTCTTTTACTTTTAACATGTGTTTTAGGAGCTATAAGAAGACATATGTCTGACCTAAGGTTGTGGTAGTGAGGTTAAGAGTTCAGGAATGCTTGCTAGGATAAGATAATCTTTTGTTTTTGTGATCAAATTTTATTGATTTTCAAAAGGGGTGGGGGGAGGGGTGGGGGTACAGACATATTCAGCATCACTGTATACTGCTATGGTGAAGCACAATTAACCAGAAACAAAACCAAAAAAAAAAAAAAAAAAAATATGAGGAAAAT
>VUQS01002539.1:28269-88972 GCA_015108495.1 Heterochromis multidens | reverse complement strand
GCCCTCCCCCTCCCTGTGATATTTATAAAACACAATCCTCTCCTCCATTCGTTCATCCGCCCGCTCCTCCTCTTCCACCCCTCCACCACCGCCTCTTCCTCCCCTGTTTTGCGCCGGCTGCCCCTGACCTCCTTAAAGCTATACGCGGGTGGTTGAGTGAGAGTGAGGCAGGCCGGTGGAGTTGAAGCCAGTTGTGAAGGTGTTGTAGGGGTGCAGGTTGGGCATGCCTACCAAGGAATTGGGGATCATGGTGATGGTGTTGGGGGTCATCAGGGGGATGTCGTCCGGAGAGCGCCGGAGCGTGAGTGTGTAGTCGGGCAGTGAGGCCAGGCGCAGTGCCCCCTCATTGCTGTTACCCGCTTCACACTCATGGTGCGTCTGGTTCATCTGCAACGACATGATCTCCTCCTCCGGCGCGTGGTGGCCAATATCGTTGGAGGTGGTCTGCCGCTGCGGGCTGGGCTGCCCGTGGCTGGAGTCCTGTCGCCGCTTGTCCTTGCGGTAGTAGAGGGCTGCGAAAGCCAGGACATTGAGGAATAACAGTGAGGCCCCAACAGCGATAGTGACGCTGAGCTCTGTAGAGTAATCCCGTGGGTTCTCTACAACCAGCGGCCCTGTCTCCTCATCATCGCCCCAGGAGTCTTTGTCCTCACTGTTGTAGGCCGGGGACATAGGCGGCCTCTTGGTGTTGAATGGCCAGTTTTTCCCATTGGGCCTCTTGGTGGACAACGTGTTCTGCGTGGTCTCTGGGGGCGGCACTTTGGTGGTGGTGGAGGTGTAGTGGAACATGTCGTGGAGGTTGTACAGGTGGGGCACTAGGTGTTTCCAGAAGGCCACTTTGGTGGCACGGTAGTGGTCGCGCACACGTGGCTTCAGGCCAATATGCAGGTACAGCTGGTCCTGGGGGTTGTACTTGGACCAGGCCACCTCTTCGAAGCGATTGGCCTTGGTGTGGATGAACTTGGTATCTTGGGGAACTGGTTTGTTGGGATCCCTGGAGAAAAGAAAGAGAGACTGTTAAATGTGATCCTGACAGTGCATTAAATTATTCATGCTTTGACATTCATGTGGGATAGGAAACATCCAAAAAAACTAAAAATATAATTGTGTGATTCACAGCTCATATTTTGGCGTGAAAAAGGTTCAGCTAGTGGAGAATTCATTGATCTTGCTTAGTGAAATCCACAACAGCAAAAGCACAAACCCACATCGACCAGCCAAATCCTGCTGGTAATAGTGGATTCACATGTGTATGCTGTAGTATATCTATATATATATACTTTCTTGTTAGTGAATCAGTTGAGTATGATTTTATGTTATACTTTCCCAAGTCTCTTTCTGCTTTTGGACACCTCTTTGGGCATAATGTGCTGTCTCTTTCACCCACCCCCCTCCTATTCTCTCTCCAGATGTTGTTCTTATTTAATTTCTATGGCAGCCCACCCACAAAAACCAGGGCAAAGGCTTTTAAAGTAAACACATATGAATAAGTCAGCAGGCTTTAGGGTTCGCGTCAGGAGGCATCTTGTTGTTGATAATCCAACGCTGGTGGAGCCCGTCTGCTAATTGCTCAGGGAAGGCAGCACAGTGTGCATTGGCATCCAATGTACTGATGTAAAGTGGACCATATTAATCAAGAAACTAAGGGAACTGCAGAGCCGTGTGTGTGTACATGCATGGATATCAGGGTGTTTGCATGCATGAGAGCAAATGGACGTGTGAGACTGAGGCATGACAGACAAAGCAAGAGCTTCTTTTGGATGCAGTACCTCTTTTGATCTACAGAGTTCACTGTTCCACTTTTCCGTTTTCAACATGTTGCCTCAGATGGCCAGCCATTTCAATTGTAGTGAAGCTATTGATTTATTGCTTGAATTAACATATAGCAATCTCCAACAATCACACAAGTCTTTGTTGCTGTACAATGTCAGAAGTGGGAGTTCTGCAACCCAGAGTACTGCTTTTGGTACTGATGAAAGAATTGTCCTGTAGTCACGAAAACACAATAATTGACGTTGGAGTACTGATGTTAAAACTGCGTTGTTGCAAGGAGGCGAGGATCCGTGCGACATTTCTCTAAATGTCATGAAATATCCCTTTGTGGGTCTGATTGCAATGTCAGTGGCAAGCAAAGTTCAAATTTAGTTGGGGATTTAGGGATATAGTGGCTACAGTGTTGTTCTTTTCTGTTCGTTTCTTTCTTTTTCTTTTTTTTTATTTGTCCCGCTGAAAAACCGCCAAACATGGCTAAGAGAATTAACAGTCATGCCAGAAGAATTCAACCTCCATCCTCTCTCCTGTTCGTTTTTCTGCTGTCAATTTTTCTTTTTCAGGTCAGTGCTTCTGGGAGAGGTGAGAGAGAGAGATAGAGAAGGAGAACGAGAAAAAAGACTGAGAGAGGTAGAGCAAATTGAGATGGCTGGAGCTGAATTCCTGGACCTCGGCTGGTGTCAGCAGAGCAGCCCGTAAATAACCTCTTTTATTAGGCCCGTAATGATCCCCAATGAATATTGACAGCCAGACTATGATGACTTTGTAGCTGAATATCAGTAATTAAGTTTCAAAGGAGTGGGTGGTGGAGGTAAGGTCATATTGATCTCCCCGTGCGCAACATGCCAGAGAACAGGATGTCAATGGAGCCGCCTCAGACGTGGTTGTCTGCAGCCTGCGTGCTGCATGAATTCTTGCAAGAGTGCAGAGTGTGCCAGTGCACACACACACACACACACACACACACACATGCAAGCACAGTCTCTCGCCCTCTATCTCACACACACATGCACATGACAAGAATGATGGAGATCGACGCTGCCGCAGTTAATGGGAATTCTTTATTTCCATAACACCATAAATGCTCTCTTTTCTGGAAGGTCAATTTGCTGAATGGTGATGGCACAAACACTGCAACTGTACTCCGACAGATCTCACAAAACAATCAGTGTGTGTATGCGGGGAGTGCAAGGGAGTGGTGGTGCAGAGGAGTTAGAAAAGCTCTTGGTGGCTGGCTGGCTGGTTCAGTGCAAGTGTAGATGAATAATTTAGGGAACACAAAGAAATCAATGTGGCATCTTTAGTTAATTTGATTTGCCGCATTAGAGAACAACTGGCTGCCTTATCTAATTACACACACATATGCTTGGGTAATTGTTGCAAAGTCAATAGTAAACAGGCTACATTCCTTTGAACAATTTCTACCACTGCTACTCAACTTTGGGTTGCTGTGCAGCTTTGAAGTCTTGCCCTAAGCTGTAGAGTCAGAGGGAGTGATCTGAACTCAAGCTTTACTAGTCAGTGTACTGAGGGCAACTAGGTTACCCTGCTCTATTTGTATCAGTGGGTGCTGCTGTGCACCGTTGTCAGATTGACTGTTTCTTGAGTGCTGTGCTGCTGTGCTCTCCATCTGTGGTAAAATAGTGCTGTAATCATTTGTTAAAGTCTCTACAGGTGCCAACCTGTCTGAATTGTATGCTCATCTCTCTACTGAAGTTCATCCTTCTCAACTCTACTGTATAATCCAATACAATAGTCTTGAATGTATACAGCAAGAGTAAAGGAGATGGTACCACATTTTGCTGGGAAGTGTTATTTTATCTCTATTTAGTAAGTATGCAATGACAAAATAGCATGATTTAAATAATAGCAAGTCTTTATTTGCAGTCATGGTCACAAACAGTTTTACACACACACACACACACACACACACACAAAATGATAAGCTTCATATATTGATATTGTGTTTAACATTTGTAGATAATAAAGAAACTTTAAAGGAGTTCATGTGTCTAATTCTGCTGATCAAGATGGGCCAAAGACCTTTAGAAGTTCCTGCACAGTATGAATTTTCATTGTCATTAAAAAAATGAAAACATATATTAGACACTATCTTAACCTGTTCAAACGCTTCTGGCAAGCTGATATTAAATGGGAAAGTCTGTGCCTATTAATTTGAAGTGTCTAAATAACCTCAGATTAAAACCGAATCTTGTGATCACTGGCTCATTTCACTTTCAAACATTACATCAATCGGGTGGCAAAACTCTGCAAAGTATGCTGTTGTCCAAACACTTTCGAATCTCACCGCATGTGTTCAGCTCTGTGGCGAATGCCTGGTTGTGACTTGTATGAAGAGCCCTGGCATAATGTGATGTTTGTGGTCCTGTCGGTGCTGTCAGAGCTCCCCTGCATTAGCTGATAGCCTGCTTCCTGTCAGACCTCCCACCTAATCTGGGGATGGCCACTGAAGCTGTGGCTGGACTCCCAGGCAGAGTAGAGGGATTATTACACCCATAAAAGCAGGCGTTTTAATGGCCTTTCAGATTTCCTCTGATGTGTTCATATGGCCGTGGTAGTATAAACCATCGCCTTCATCTCCTCGTCAGAATCCCCCCCGATCTCAGTGACCTGCTGACCCCTGCTAACCTTGGCCTGTCAAGCGTATTTAAGTGCTCCCATGTGCATCTATTTATGATTGATGGAGAATTTGGGCTTGATTTTGTGAGTGTCAGCTTGCGTGCCTGCATGTGCGTGTGTGTGCTTGTGTGTTTATACTGTATTTGGGACACATTATGGTACAATGACCTCTTGGACTGAACAAGTGAAGCACTTAAACACAAGATATGTCACATTTCACAAAGCTGTTCACGCTCTTTAGTGATGACAATGGGCCTCTCCCGGCTGATATTAAAAGTGTTAAGGAGTTCTTCTATAAGAAGCTGTGCCACCTGGATGACAGACACGACTCTCGGCTCTACCTACACATGTGGCAGAAAGGGACCGGAGCTCATTACTTATTCCAAGCTCTATCTGGAAGCGCTGATGTAAAAGGTAGATAAGGGGGAAGAATGAATATCATTTTCTTTCTTTTTTCATTCCCCGTGTACCTCCTTCCCCTTTTCATCCTGATGTAATTTGAAGCGCTTGAATGATCATAGACCTAGCCATCACCAAATCTGAAAAGACACGTTTAGGTGCCCTAAGGCGGAAGACAAGAATCTATTTTCACTGCACTCAAGGTCTCTGAATCCTGAGCTGAGTATATCTTCTCGATATATAATTATACATATATATATATATACACCAAGGAACATGCATTAATTTAATGGCACTAATGCTCATTTTGCTAAGCTGCAAAAAAATATGCTTTCTTTGTTATTGTTGTTACTGTTGTGTAACAAATTCATCCCCTGCAGTTGTTTATCTCCTTACTAGGTGACACAAAGTAAGGAACTAATTGTAATTTTCAATCCATGAGAAGGTTACCAGATCTCTTTCCCCTGCGTTGCGTTTGAAATTTTGAAGAAATACACTCAGTCTAATTCTGTTTGTAGACTTTGTCTTGGTTTAGTGTATTGGGGGGGGGGGGGCCTCAATGCTGAACAGGCAAATTATCAGGCTGTGCTCTTTTACCCTTCATGTGGTTGCACGCTGGGACACAGGGCTGAGTGATGCGAGGTTCATATTTAATGGCAGCCTTCGGTTCAGCAGGCTAAGTGATGCAGGGTGAGGCGCTGTGACTTTGGGGTGTGTAGAAGTGTTGGAGGACACTGCTCTGGGACCACTCCTTATTATGGATGCCATTGATTTGTTTGATTAGATGAGTGGCAGCAAAGAAAACACCTCCCCCACTTTTCCACTTTCCCTACATTCACTTTATCCTTCTTTTGAACAATCAGGAGCTTTAAGCTACATCTGAAATGCATGTTATAAAAAAGTATTTTACATGAATATGTTTGAGAATATTATTCAAGTTTTAATCTGACAGCCACTTATTCACAGATGCATACATGCAGATCTACTTCCTCTTCTTCTCCTCCCCTGCGGCCCTCCTTTCATTACATTCGCTGCACAGCATGGACACCGATCAATGGCATCCCGGCCCCTTAACAAGCCACACCACTTCCTTACCTTCTCTAATGCAAATCAGGATATTGGCTACAAATCTCCTATCAAGTGAGTGCCTATTTAATGGAGTAGGTAGGTTGCTGTTGGGGGCTGAGCTTTTCGACAATGCCGAGCATTCAGCACTCCTGGTGCAGGTTTAGTCGGCCCTAACGAAGGAAACTGAAGAGAACCGGGGATAATCCAGACGAAGGACAAAGAGGGAGATCAGAGTTGAATGATGTAACTACTAGACAGCTGGGGTAAAAAGAAAAAAAAAAGGCTGAAGCTGTGCGTGAATGAGGTCAGACAGGAGAAACAGCTGATGTATGTGTGTTGTTAATCCTACAGAAGAGGAGTGTTCGATTGACAAGTAGGAGGAAAACAAAAGAAAAATCAACCAGCAGTGTTGTAAATCAGAGTGCTGGCTGTTACACTGCACCACAGACACAGTGTAGTTACTTCTGTCTACATTTGTTTAGTTGGCAGCCTTTGTCACTAAACCAATCAATAGTGCATATTTTAGCTCACGTTGTAAAAGTAATACACAACTGGATTTTTTTGGATAGAATAATGAGAGAGAGACAGGAATGGAGAATCAGTGGAGGAGAATGAAAAAAAAAATCAACACATGACAGCGCTCTGCTCTCTAACTACCTAGCTATGCCCAGCACTGCATGTGGCAAAGCTCACACACAGAACTGGGGAAATGAGCACAAGCCAGCAGGATAAAAACAAGTATGAAGATGGACCAACATATTTCTAGCACTAATGATATATAATGATTGATCTTTTCTGGGCCTTTCATCATTCTGTCTTTTTCTGAAGACTTCTGTCAGTGTTTTTGTGTAAAGTTGCGTTGCTGCTGTGTTTGCATCCGTGTTTGAGAAGGCGTAGAAGTCGCAGTGGACTTGTGCAAAAAAAGAAAAGTTTTGACAAAACAGTTCAGATGAAGTTGTTGTGGCAATAAAGCCCAGGCCAATTTTTGCCTGTCAATAGTAAAACAAATGTTGCAGCCAGAAAAATAACTCAGAGCTGAGCAAATCCGCTGCTTCTGAAACATCCCTAACTCTTGGGAAAGAACAGCCCCATAGTGTAAACGTGCACTCTCGCTCTTGCTCTCACAATCACACTCGCACACATGTGCGCACACACCCTAAGAAGATTTGACAGTGTGCACTCTGTATGCTTTTATGCTTCACTGACACTGATGGAGGAAAAAAAAAAGGCATGGGAAGGGATTTGCCCTGTAAAGATGACACAAGAGAGCCAGGGACAGGAAGAGCTTTGGGGGGAATGCTGCTATGATACCCACTGTTGACATGCAGTCCAAGTGTTTCAACATCGTGTCACACATGTTCCTACAGCCGATTTAGAGACAGGGGCAGGAAGTGCAATCTGGGTCAGTTCATTATGAACATCTGGAAGGAGAGTGAGAGCTGTTTTGCAGATACAGGCAAGATGGCTGTTGGACGAGCCACGAAGGCAAAGGCAATTCAACTGGGTCTTAATTAAAAGTATGTCCTCTCAAGCCAGATTGCGTTGGGTGGTGTTGGAGGAGAGAGCGATATCCCCTCACATGGTCTAAATGAGAAGGATGAACTTCAGAATCTGTAGGAAATATCTTAAATCCTCACCCCCCCTTGAAGAGTTGATGGTAGATTCCTTTACATAGGCCTGGGTAAAATTACCCTTTAAAGTAGCACGCTGAGTTTTTATTCTGCTGGCATCTAATCCTGGGCTCTTTACCATCTGAGTGCCTAATTGTGGTTTGCCTGTAATCTCCCTATCTGGAGATAGGCCAAGGCGACACACCACAGGACAGATACCCATAAAATGTTGAGCACAGATCTAGAACCAGTTTATCCTCTCGTTGCTCTGCCCCTAATCTCAATCAATCAGTGACATGGAAATCTACAAAACTGACATGGGGTCAGTTGTAAAGTGCAGTTTGCTTTTTCTACTCTTGCTGCATGCCAGGGTGAAGGCTAGGTTACGGTTACAGCAGGCTTACTGCCCACGGCACTGTGTTGAATCTGACTGGATATAGGCATGGCAGACATGCTGTCATCCTCCATCAGAATTAATTTTGGTGACATCACAAGATCCAAGATCAAAGTGGACATAAGCACCATGCATTGTTAACTTGAAGCCTCAAACTTCTGTTTGTCATTTAAATTAAACACATTGTCTACTCTTATAAGACCAGATCATTATTTTGAAATGACAAGTTAAAAAAAAAAAATCAATCTTCACACATCTACAAATGCAGCTTTGTACGTGTTGACACAAAATGGCTGCCAGGCAGAGGAGACAGCTGTCCGAGCATCACTGATGGACTTCAGTGCTTTCCTCGAGGAGCCAAAACAGCCGACATCAGTCCATCTGCACTAGTCAGCCATTAGCAGTTCAAGGTCCTATCAGCCAGACGAGTGGATGTAAATGCCACCTGATTGGACAGCAGATGATATAGAGACAGATAAAAAAACAGAACAAGATTTCAGATGGCATCCCATTCAGGATGGGATCAATACCCCTCTGGGAACAGGGATTGTCAAATTAAATTTAAGTTGTTAGAAATGATTACTAGTAGTCATACAAAATGGTCCAGCTTTGTGATGGGTGTAGGGGAAATTGAGCATAGTGGGGAGCAAGAGACACCCAGGGCACGAGTGATCGACTGGGTCCAGGCTTAGGGAATCAATACCACCGAGGGCAAGAGTTTGATATGCCTCCCTGATAAGTCTTTGTGTCTTTTGGGCCCCGGTATAATAGAGCATAGATAGTATTTCCAGCCAAACACACACACGCAGCCACGAGCACACACATACACACGTAAGTATACAGAAGGGCAGGCAGCCATGCACCCAAACAGGCAGCCAAGCACGAATAGCACAGCACACATTCTGGAGGAACATTTAATCTTCCTCACATTCAATATGTCTCAGGTTTTCAGACTGAGACCCAGGAAGTCCGGGCAAAAAATACCTCAGAAAAAATGTCTCTGTTGAAAAATGCCTTTTCTGTCCCATACAATCTATTGTAGAGCTTCCTTTTTCCTGCAGCTCCTTTTCTGCAGTACAGAAGTGCTTTTAATTGGACTGAAATAGGATTTTTTTTTTATCTGTAACCTTCTATTAATAACTTAGCAAGTTCATAATTGTGTGAGCACCAGTTTAACTAATATGAAGGTACATTTGTTATAAAACACAAACCAGGGGAATGTGGAGACGCACTGTGTTTCTGCAGGAAGAAACAGAACACAAACACCTGTCTGATGTGAACTGGGATTAGAGATTAGTATTTTCAATCTACCCACTGTTAAATTAACTTCCACATTTGTATCTATCTGTTCATGTTCCTTATGCTTTCTTACCATTGCCCAACTACTACAGTATGCTGCTGGTGAGTTTATGCTTTTTGGATTGTCTAGTGGACTGGTAAAAAATACTCTGAGGAATAAGCTACTGGAGGAAGAGTGAGCACAAGAAAACCACACAAAAACTATCAACAGCATCCATGCACGTAGCCGTTACTCCATCAGTTCACCCAGGACATCTCATTGACCTGGCCTTAAGTTGAAATAACACTCTGTAACCCTCGATGTAAAAACTCAAGTCAACAATTTTAGAAAGTAAAACTACAGGTAAAAATGTTACTACACACTAGGGCTGCAACTAAGTCATTTTTTAAAATGATTTACTAATATATTTGTATGATTTAAATGTCCTCCTTTATCCAGCAGTCAAAAAAAAATGCATAGGTAAAAAATGACTTAACAATTAAAATAACTGAAAATAACTAAAATAACAACTAACTGATTAACTGACTAATTATTTTATCCTTATCATATCCTTTTGCTGAATAGTAATGAGCAAACAGGACATTGAGTGCTTGTGCACACAGGCATATATCAATATCAAGCTGCTACACAGTACCATTATAAATACTTTTAAATAAAACTGATTAAAAAAAAAAGTACTCACCCAGTCTTGGCAAAGTTGGTCCAGTAGGTCATGACCACAGCGCTCAGCATGACATCGTTCTTGGAGAAGTTACAGGGGAAAAGGTCAGTGGGACCAATCATAGGAATTCCAAAAACATAGGGCACCTCATCGCCATGGGCGGCATCAGACCAGGCGGGCTTCATCAGGCTCTGGCAGTGGTGGTAGAAGGCGTAGAAGTAGGTGGGCGAGCCATAGCGAGCGTGGAGATCAGCCGTAACAACTGATGGCTCAACCCACTGGTGGTCGGTAAATAAAGCCACCAATGTTTTTCTTCTGGTCTCGGGATTGTCCCTGTCTGCCCAGTCTGTGTACATGAACTTAATGGTCTCCCTAAGTGTGTCCTTGCCTTCCGGGTACCCGTACAGACTGTCCACAAAATCAGACACAGAAAAATCAAAGTCGTTTCCAGACACGCCGTCCTCTGAATCCACCACGTTCTCCACAAACCGGAGCCCTTCACCCTGGTTGACCCCCAGCATGATATCATAGTTGAGAAACTCTCCTTGCTCCATTAGGATCTCAGGGTCATCGGGAATAACATCACCATCAATTACAGGTCCAAAGGCCACGTGGTACCTTGCAGGTTGTATGTCCTGCTCCACCAGCTCCCTGGAGCTCTTCTTCCTCAGACAGTCCACCATGTCTGATGTGTCCAGCACATTACAGCCCACCTTCTCTGCTAGGAGACGTGTATACTTGACCGGCTGATAGTTCACTGCCCAGCTGGAGAGGGCTGACCCACTCTGAATGATGGCTCTGTGGAACAGACCTGCACAAGGACACAAGAAGAGACAAGATGATGTTTAGTGTCATTATTCTGAAGGATAATTCAGTTATGCACTATACTACATGATAGTAGTTAATTTTGTTGCTGCCACGATCAAAAGGGGGCTGTCTGCTACACAGTTGATAAGAATAACAAAGGCCAGACAGAAAAAGTCCTTGTTGCCATGCAGAACAATAATGGAATTATTGCTGTGATAATGAATGTGCAGATGGCCTGGTCTCGCCGACAGCTCGCAGACAGGAGAAGGAATCAGCACTCTGTCTGTCATCCTCTCTCCTTCTATCCATCTCTATATGCCCTTTCAGAAAATGAATCAAAACTGGCAAACAAGTCTATACCATAAAAGATAGCAATGCCTTCCCTCATGCAAACTGCACCACAGTTTGATTTAAGAATATATGAACCCTGTTGCCCATCCCCTCCTTGTGATGGGCAACAGCTACTTTTCAAGGTAGCTTAAACTGGATGAAGCAATTACAGACACAGATGCTCCTTTTTGCACTCATTCTATATGCATAGTACCTCTGCATCAGTTATATGTACGTTTTTTCGCATAGAAAAACTGTAGTCTTTCACATTTTTCAATGTGGAAGACCACTAAATTCTACACTAGTTTGTGGGTGGATTTCTATAAATAAAAACTGACTCCTGCTCACTGCATTTGCAGAAGAAGCTGCAAATTTTCACCTGGCACTACAATGCAATGTGGTGGCAAGCAATGAAAGAAGACCAGACTGCACAGAAAACCAAGGTCTCGCCTGCTTGTATATTGCATAAATAGACACATGTTGAAACAAGAGTCAACAGATCATGTATTATACGAATCTACATAGAAGTTTGTTTCTTGTGTGTGGGCTTTAAAAGGGGGTGGAGGTGGTTCAGAAATCAAGGCGAACACATTTACAGTCTCATGGGGAGCTCTTGCAAATTAAATTACATTTTAGCTGCACTGATGTATGAAGGAAATCTAAAATGACTGTTCATCACAAGGAGCAGATCCAAAATAACAAACATAATTTCCTCAGAAATAATTGGAAAATTTTAGCAGAGTGAAGGTAAAATGACGTGCCCCCCCATGTCAGTTAGGCCTCCCTCATATCACCGGCAGCACCTTGCAATCCCGTTCTTGACAGCACCACTCATCTGCACTCCTGAAACGGTTTTCGAAATCACAAGTGCTATTTTACCGATCTCAGAGAAAATCAGAGGCAAAGCTCCTACCACTTGACCATGCCGTTTTATTGCTCACGGCACTATCATTGCCGGAGTCAAGGAATTTCAGTGAACTCATGATATTGAAAGCCACAGCAGAAGAAATACTCCCGAAATGGCATGCATTAAAAAATGTCATTAGACATCCCACATTGAAGCCAAAAAGACTAGCAGAGAAACATACAGGCACGCAGACTCAGTTTATGATTTTTCAGCGTCAGTGTGGGTGGCTGTGCTGAAATCTTTGTGTTTATGAGGTAAACAGCAGACTTAAGTGCCAGATATATCACTTTGGTAGTCTTAATCAGAGGCGGCAGGGGGTTTATTTCTTCTTGGCGAAGACGGAGTGTTTATTTACAGAGCTATTTACATTTATTTGTTCTCAAGTAGTAAGTAGAATTAATGTGCCTGGGTGAGTGAACTGTAAAGCGTTTCTGTAGTGAGTCTCTTTACTAGTATATGATATATTTTATTGTTTATTTAAAGACTTGATTTTTGGATCTGGTTATTCAATTTCTATACATGTCTGAATATAGGTTTTTGACTTAACCCCAGTGCCAGAGTGTCATTTTTGATGTCTGTGTTTTCTGAATCCTGTGTTTCTTTCTACGTGGATAAGACCATCCACCTTCAGTGGCACTGGCCTCACAGTGCCCCTTGAACTGCGCTGTGGTTGTGCATCTCCGCAGGATGGTGGCCCGTGCTGTGTCCCACGGAGCGGAAGCAGATGTCGAGGGCTTCACCCACTTGAAAGCATTAGAGGGGCAGTCGCAAGATGAAAGATGGCCGCTTGGAGGCTGAGAGAGGGTAGGGGGTGGGCTGGGGCTTAATCCTGCCATCCCTCCTCCTCTCCTATCCTCTCCTCTCCTCTCCTCTCCCTTCCCCTCCCCTCACTCTTTAGTGGTATTGCCTCTCTTCACATCTCAACTCTGATTGCGCTGTGCAAATAGAGCCAGTCATGGTGCAGGAAGTCTGTCCTGAATCCCAATGCCGCCAGCCATACCACAGCCACTTTTTAAATGTCTTTGATCAGAAGTTGCTGTAGGAAAACGTTTGCCAGCACAGAGGTTCCTGTGATTGCCAAGGCGATTTGACAGACATACGTATATCAAATCCGTTTGCAGTAATTGGAGAGAGCTGCTTGAGTGTACCTTGGCCGGGTCCCATGTCCAGATACACCCAAACCAACAGATGGCCAGCTGCTGAGGAGGCTACAGCCAGGTTGACACTCCTGAATTTATCTCCTGCTTTGGTTGATGAAAAGAAAGACGAGTGAATAAGGTTTTACTATTGTTTGTCAGGAAACATATAAATCCAGCGCTCATGAGCTGTCACTGGGCCGATAAATATGTATTAGAGCTGTGTGTGATGAGCCCCACTGTGGTCGGAAGCTCGCTGGGGAAGGTCAGAGAGAGAGGAGAGAAGTGCACAGGCTTTATCACCCACTGAGGGAATCCACTAATTATCCACACTGGGACGAGGATGTCTGTGTATGTGTGTGCATGTGTGTGTGTGCGTACATGCACGTGGATTTTTGCCGACTTTGATTGATAAGGCAAAGAGATCAGCCTGTCGATGGATAGACCAAACATTGACAGGTGTCATCATGATGGGAATTAACCATTTGTGACTCGATTTTGTCTTCAGTATCTACTCTGACATCTGCAGAGCAAGTGATTCCTTACACACCATCCAGATGAATTAAACAAAAAGTGCACAGACACACGTGTGATATTAATATCACCCAAGTTTTATTTTATAAAAGCAACAGATAACCTGATTATTATCTGCCTGTGTTTGACATGCGAGGACCCGACACCCAAACTGTGAGCTGATCCATCAAACTATAGCGTTGCTGGCAGATTGAGGTCACGCTGAATTATGACTGGAGCTTCAAGGTAATCACTCATTGGGCCCCTGCTAAAATGCTGTTGCGTCGCCCCGCAGCCGCCTCTGTGCTGTGGTTTTCTGACCTCGACCATGTTGCCCCCCCCCAATCCTCCCTAGACTCCTGTTAAATAGGCATGCAGTATTGGTGGAGTGGCTTGTGGAGATAATTCACTGATGATAGGAAAGAAAGAGCTTGACCTTGGGGCTAATGATGACCATCGCATTGGTTGGAGAGCCACACACACACATGCACTAAAACACACCCACAGGCTCAGACAAGTTTAAACCTTGTTTTGACAATACCAATATGGATAAAGTGCTGATACTAATGAGCAAATCCTGCATCACTGGAGAGAGAGGAGCATGATGTGGCTGTACTTTGGATCACTGCTGATGTATTATGCGGCAGCTATGGGCATGTGTGAGAGTTCAGTCTGTGTTAATGGACAAGGATGCTATGCTGGTGCCAGTTAGTGCGATAAATGACTGTACTCTGTAATCTGGAACAGCTGGCAAAATGCACTCAAGCGTCAATGGTGAGTTTCATCAGTCTGTGGCCCTGTGATGTTTTTAACTGTAAAATTCATCCCACAGAACCACTACCAATGCCATCAGCAGAAACAGCAACAAGAAAAACAAAAAGAACACCTTTGAAAGTTTGGACTGGGTAGGTCTCATTTTATAGGTCAGCGATTCATTTTCCTTCCAATATTCTACATGACTTTAAAAGCTATTATGGACAAAAATATGCAAGGCAGCAAAATGTTATCAAAACTCTTCTCCAACACATAAAAGCCATCGCAGGGGAGAAATAACGTAGCCACAGGGACATGTATTTCTCTCTCTTTTTCTCCTCACTCACAACTTCAACTCAGTCTTGCACATTGCTTTTTTGCTCGCCTTCAATCCGTCCCCTGCTCTGTTTTTCTCCCTCTCCATTGCATTCTCGCCATCTCCTTTTCTGAGGGACCACGCTGAGTCCCTCCCTGCTGATTATTAGACATAAGCTTGCGTTCAGCGGAGCTTGAATCCTCTGAGCCATCTTACCTCCACCATCTCATCACTGTAAGCAAATCTCCACAGACCTGTGGACTTTGCAGAGCCCCCTCTGTTGAAAACATTTCTCTCCGTCTACAGCCAAACTAGGCTAGCACAGTAGTTGGACACAGTAAATGTTGTTCTGCCTCTCTTGCTGCATTTCACTCAGTTGGTGCTGTTTTTTTTTTGTTAACTCTTATCTTCTTCCAGGAATCCACAGTTTCAGTGCTTTTCTTTTTTTTTTAAATAAACTACAGGGATAATTGAAGTGAAGTTAATGCAGTAATCCCATGTGAAATATTTAAAGCCAGGTGGAGGACCAATACTCATAAAATTTGTCAATTTATATATCCTTGGCCGGTTGCAGTCTCATAACACAGGGTTAAAGCTGCTGTCTCCATGGCTACAGCTTGCAGGCTGCATCCACTTAAACATAAGTGCCTCTGGTCTGATCATGCATTAGTCCATGGGTAATTTCACATTGGTATGGCAGCCCCGAAACAACACCTACATTGTTTTTTCTGTTCCATTAAAATTTCCACCCAACACTGAACTTGTCAACTTCAAAATGATGCGGACAGAATCAGCATCAGAGTAAAATGACTTTTAGGACAGCAGCGTCTTTGAAAATACTTTCAGGATTCCCTTAGGCTACAAGGACATACTTTAAAGGGACAGTTCACCCAAAATTAAACGTACTAGCCTGTAGCACTACGTATTCATCTAGACTGTTTGGCATGACAAAAAACAAAGAACATCTTCGAAAGTTTGGACTGGCTTGGTCTCATTGTATAGGTCAGTGATTCCTTTTCCTTCCAGTGTTCTACATGGGTGGGTGTGGCTCAGGAGGTAGAGCAGGTCATCTACTAATTGGGCAGTTGGTGGTTTGATCCTTGGCTACTCCAGCCTACATGCCAAATTATCCTTGGGCAAGATACTGAACGTTCGTCACATGAATGTTAGATTGTTGTTGTGTGAATGGGTGAATGAGACATGTTGTATAAAGCGCTTTGAGTGCTTGAGTAGAAAAGCGCTATATAATAACCAGTCAATTTACATTACTTTAAAAGCTATTATGGACAAGACAGAATTATCCATCTAGGTTGTTTGGGGTGAGTTGGCCAGTGTCAGAAAGCTCGGCAAGAAGGCATGGTCAAACCACCAAACAAATACATTTATACATTTGAAAACTTCTCTATCCAGAAGTCATGACTCGGTTATGCAAAAAAAATCCACAAACCTTGTTGTGAGCATGTATTCCTCAATCATTCCTTTCCTATTTTCCACTGAGATACACCTCCTAACCAATTCACTGTGGAAAGGGAGGCATGTACCTACCTGTGATGAGAGACTTGTGCTCACGACAGTGAGACATGATGTAAACATTGATGGCTTCACCTCCAGGCTGAACTGCAATAGCTAGGTGCACACTTCCTTTGACTGGTGGATATAGACCAGTATAAAGAAAATAGTTCCTGCATTTAAAAAGATGGACCAAGATTTGTGGATTTTTGTTGAACAATTGAGTCATGATTTATGGAAAGCAAATTTTGAAATACATGTGTTTGGTGCTGAGTTTTTACACTAACATGAAAAGGCAAGTTCTATCAGCTTCCTTTATTTTAGAGAGAGGGCAAAAATCTCTTGAGCCAAAATCTTCAAAACTGGGGAACTAGCACCAAAGATAGATATGTAAATAACACTACAGGCCAGAAGAAAAACATGTATTTTTGATTTTACAAGTATATTGCAATCTCAAACTGCTGAGGGGGGGGTGAACTCTCTCTTTAAAGAACAGCGGCATCTAGGCAGCGTGTGAGTGAACATTTATCAAGTAAGACTGTTATTTGTAGTACTTGCTTGCTTAAACATTAAAAATGGAAAAAGATAAAATGGCCCACTTATGATTGATTGCTTGCACAATTTATTTTGTTTCAGAGCTGCAACTGTTACTGGTACCTAGCTTCAATTTTTTTGTCTAAACTAGATTTACTCTGGACCTGTTTCATAACAGATGATCCAACAGGATAGCTGCCAAAGAAAATGCGTCTTCCTTCCAGAAACTGACAGTTTGTTTTTTCTGATTATAATACAAAAGTGCACTGTTACCTGATTTGTAGCAAACTTTAGCCTGTCTTAAACCCCAGGTGGTCTTGTAGCAATATTTAAGTGAAGAGCTGTGGGCTTTAACACAGAAGGACTGCCCTCTGTCCATGTTTCATCATGCCCATAAAGAGACAGTGTCTGAGGGGCCAGTGTTTTCATCTATCAGTGTGAGACATGCTTCATGCCAGCCCTATATAATGTTGTTTGAAGCTGTTGGTCTTCTGCTCCAGCCTCTGTAGAGACTGCCTGCTTGCCTGCAGGCTGTGGCTTAGGCCAGATAAAGAGTTTGATCCATGAGGGTGGATGGATGGAAGAGGAAGGGAATGGGGAAGCAGAACAGAGAAGGGAGAGGGAGAAAAGAGCAGAGAGGAGAGGAAGGCTGGGCAAAGATGAAGGTATTAGTGAAAGAGAGGAGAGGAAATGTGAAACAGCATGAGGCAAAAGGGGAGGAGGCGTAAGAAAGAAAGGAAAGGAGGGTAAAAATGACCCCGCTGACAGGCTGTACCTAGGTTTAAGGATCGATGTGCATCTGAGTCCAGCGAGTGTGATATCTCCTACTAATCACGACATGACATCCACTGGTCAATACCTCACACTCCAGGCCTCATCATCTCACACATACTGACCTCCCCCTGTCTGCACGCACAGCACAACAGGGCCACGGCTCTTCCTTGAACTCATCAATCTGGCTGCTAATCACATGGCGTGCACGCCACACCTGAGTCAAACAGTATTTGTGGACTAATTCTCAGCATTTAATTTAGCCAAGGATTGGTGTGGGTGGAGTTTAATACATCAGGACATTTCAGATTAGTGTGTGTTGTCATTCAGAATAAAGCAGATTACGCTGCATACGTCTTTGTGACTGTCTGAACTTTTTGTTGGTTCTGTGCTGCATTGTCCAATGTGACAAATTGGATCTGACATTTTCAGTAGGATAATGCTGCCATTTACTTGAGCATCATATGTGATCCAGTTATGATGTCCACTCACAGAGAGAGAGAGAAATATAAATACACAGGTACCCACTCACTTACTACACTTACTACTGGATGAATAACACCATTTGTAACACTTATATGAAGGTTGGAACAGCTTTAAAGTCCTCTGCTGTAGTTGCTAACAGCCAGAAAAGCATGTGGAAATGTGTTTGATGGAATGAAAAAATTTAAAGGGTGCATGCAAGCTTGTTTTTAGAGCTGGAATTCACTATGCAAGAAATAGAAAATGTATAAAACATGAATGAAGACATTTCTATCCAACACAAAAAGTTTCAGTTTAAAAAGGAGACGATCCTTCCACAGTTTTATCATTGATTTTATGCATACTTAAACAATCTGCCCTTTTCATGCACTTTTTCATTTAGCTGCTTCCTGTTTGGACGCTATCTGTGCATTCTTAAGACTGCTCACCTAAACTATGCATGCATACACATTGAACTGATTTCATTACTTCTTTCCCCTCGCACACACCCTGCTATACCAAGAGAAAGAGAGAGCTGGCATGGTGATTTTTTTTCCATTTGCACTCATGCATGTGTCACTAATGCTGCAGCCTCTGAAAGTAGAGAAAGCTATCTCTGTGTCATTCTAATGCTAGCTCGCTTTGTGCTGTGGCTTTTTTTAGGCGATTTTCACCAAGCTCACTCCTCACTGCTGCAGTGCTAAGATTGGCCTGATAGCTGTGTACACACAACAACGTGCACTGTCAGCGAGCCTTGACAAGGCGTCGATGTGGAAATGTGAAGAATAATGAGTTATTACAGGGTTATCTGTGTGTATCTCCATGTCATGACTGTGTAAGCGGCTCTGCTAATCTCATTAGATGAGACAAGTTGTTAAAGATGTTTTCTGATTTCCTCTCTCTTCTCTCCTACTGCTTCCACAAATAGATTTCAGATCAGTGTGCTGAGAGGAAATGATTAGTGCTTTTAGCTCCCACGGAAACCGGTTTTCACGGGAGAATTGTGCAAGTGGCTGCTGTGTAGAGCCAGTAAAAAACATCTGACTCCTGTTGTTTCTAAATATATGCACCATATTTTACACCCCATCTGCATTGTATAGCAGCCCCAAAGCTTGGTTCATTTTTATATATGCAGCGAGCAGTGACAGCTGGAGACAAAGAGAGCACTGACTTCAAGGAAGCAAGGCTCCATAAGTACAAATCAGATGTAAAATATGTCTAGCATGGGTGGGTCAAAGATATAAGTCACACACAAATATGACAATTCAGCCATGAAATGTGAAAGGATGGGAAGCTTCTATTCTTGGCGACATCTTACCAATGACAGCCAGATGGGACGGCTGAAACTCATTTTTGGGCCAAGGAAAGCCACGGAGAGGGCGCAGTTGCATTTGTGACAGACAAATTATCACAAGGGGTGTACAACCCCCTGGGGGAAGCAAAGAAGTAAAGGAAGAGTGACAGGGAGAGAGAAAGAGAGCCCCGGTCAAAGTCTTACAGAAAAAAAAAATTAGCTGTGAGCTGTAGGGGTATGGGAGGTGAAACTGAGATGGATACGCACAGCCCAGCTAAAAGCAATTGGTGGGTGGAAGCTTACTGGGCCTTTTCACAGACTTCCAAAACAGCAGATTGCTTGCCTTCAAGCCTTTGAGTCTTGCTTCGAAAAGATGATGTCCCTGATCTGATTGTACAAACAAAGCAAACAATGTGCATGGTGTTCATGCACACAGTGCAATGGCCAAGCATGCACATGTGCATCCTCAAACCATCAGTTGTCTCTCCAGGGAAGTCCAATCTTACTCCAGCTTATGCAGAAAATACCTAAAGGCAATGTTTAATATATGTACACTATGCAAACCACCCACATAAATACTACCAGTGTGCACACACACACACACACACACACACACACACACACACACACACACACACACACACAGCACATTCAACAATTCAGGAAACTCATTAGGCACTGCACACAGAGCACCTCATAGGCATCAACCTTTTTTCTCTGACCAAGAACATCAACAACTCTTTTAATCTAAACCAGCATTAATGAACCAGAACCAGAGGACACACTGGAAAAAAAATACTCCCCTGGATGTGCCGTAATTTCTGCTCCACTCTCGAAATTATAGTGCTCTTCCTATTAGAAAGACTCCCTCTATTACAGATGCCTTTAAGGGTCAGTGCTCACACCAGCAGCAGTATCCGAGCTGATTAACTATTGTACCATGCATGAACGTGCCAGGGCGGGCACGGGTTCCAACAGCGTAAACATATTCTTCTAGCTGTGCCTGTGTCACTCTGTGTTCCTCTCTCACAACGTCTGACACCACTGTTCCCTGCTCTGCCCGTTGTGCCAGTAGCCCTGCAGCCAGAAGCCACAAAAGCTTTGTTTAATTCAAGGCGGCACTCTATGCAAACAGCGGACAAATATGGGAGGGATACGCGTCTCCTTCGTCTCATCCTCATTCTTATGCACACATTAAAGATAGAGAGCAAAACTCAGTCTGGGATGGGATGGCGCTCTGAACGTGATTCCAGCACCTGAATGTGGAATTACCTGCTCTGGAGAGGGCAGCTGGGTTTGTGATTTTATTGAGTGCATGTGCCCGTATACTACTATGTGTGCCTATGAGCAGCCTGTCTACTGTGTGCCGAGAGAAACACAGTGAAGAGATAGCAACAGTGTGACAACAACCTATCCCTGGAGAGCACTATGCCTGCCTTCCCTGCCTCATGCTTCATACTGTAAATTCCCATTGAGTCAATTACTGTGGCAGACTCTTTAGCCACCATGGCCACTTACTGTAAGTGGACGTTGAGACAATTGGGTTATGACATGTTCTGCTGTAAAAATGGTTTGGAAAAGTTCCATCGGCAGCAGCGGCTCCCAGAAAATCTACTCAAACAAATCAAGTCAACTGGAAATCCCAACAATTAAGAGCTATTTGTGCAGCCTATCTGAACTCAGCAACCAGCAACTGAGCATCGATCTGCTGCAAAACTAATCTAGATCAATCCATTCAAATGTTTTTATTTTGATTAGAAAAATACACAGAGTTGCTGAGATGTTGACTTTAGTAATAGAGATTAAAAATGTGTTGACCAAAGTGTTCATCAATCTGAAACTCCTTATTTTTCCCCCCTCTCTGAGCAAAAGCATGCTGACTACACATTTATCTGCCCTCCAAACTAAAAAATACGTCTTGGCGAGACAAACAGACTGACATATGGATGAACCGAGCTGCCGACATCTATTCTCATTGTGTCACAGACAAAGAACAGATGAGGGAGAAAAAGGGGAGGTCATGGGAGGATAAGAGAGGAAGGGAAAGATGAGAAAAGAAAAAAAAAAGTGATAAGACTCTTAAAGTTCCTCAGTGTGTGCTACTGTCCCCGGAGAGTATTCAAGGCAGGCAGAGGCTCTCTGCATAGGAAATGGCACTCAGCATGCTAACTGTGACTTTGCATTCATTGTGAGGAAGACACAAGCATCTTAATGTATCGGGTGACTCATGCAACCATTTCATCTCGAATATGCGCTGCTCTAAAAGCTTGGATGTGAAGGGTTTGAAATGATTTCAGAGTGTGATTTGGAAAATGTAATTTCTCAACAGTTTGAGATTGCAATATACCTGAGATTTATGACTGGAACTGCTTTCTTCCTAGTGTAGATTTGTCAAACCAGTGCTTGAACTATTTGATTTTTACTGAAGCTATAAAAAAAATAGAACCTAAAATAACTTTGTTTCTTCATTTGGCAGTTGGCTTTGGGCAGTTTTATTTTTTAATGAAAGTTTTAAGCTCATGCAGTCGAGAAACATTTTCAGCTAGTCCACAGCTAAGCAGCATCGCTGGCATTCGGAATAGTTTACTGTAAGTATTTTCATTTAACTGTATTTTGTGCAGCTCTGCCACCTCTCTATGAGGTCATATTTGGTTATGATGCTCTGCAACTGTGAGTAAATATAAGCCTGTGTATTAGATTTTGGGCCTGAGATGAAATCTAATTTCTGTGAGCTGAGTGAGAGAGATTGCTTGCTGATACACATCCAAGGCCACATCTGGCAGACCCTATCAAATATACATGAACTTGTGGAGATCATAATACGGCTGCGCTCCCATTATTTCCTCAAGTTCGCAATACATTCGTGTTCCTTGTATTTCTTGTTTGATACTGGTACCGACATTTACTTTGATATTTACCAAGTTTGCAAAGAAAAAACACGGCACCACACACACCTTCTGTGTCAGTGCTCGCCAAAAGTCTTGGTTACTTTCTGATCTCTTAAGGATACCATTTAAGAACTGAACATTGTAATGGAGGCAATAAAGCATGGAGATGACTTTCCTGATATTGAAATGTGACAGTTAATTTCAGTCATTGGTGGAGCCAGCTGATAACAGATTGATAGTGTCACAAACTGTAATGGACAAGTAATTAATATCTATTGCACTGCCTCCATTTGGAACACTAATGTATCATATTGAATTTCAGATGAAGAGGAAAAAAAAACGAATGACAGAAAACATCTCAATGTCTGGCACGGAGTCAACCTCATTTCAGACCGGCCGGTCTAATAACAAGGACTATATACATTCCCCTTTCATAGCAGCACTCCAACCATTTTCAATTTTGGCAGGGCAGAATGCAGAGTATTTTTACCTCCAGTCTTCTCTGTCAAACTCTGAAAAGGCCAAATGGGAAGTGGTGGGCAGTTTCCTCACCACCTCAATACCAAATATTGTGGTGGCTGCTTACAGTGGAGTCGGGCTGCAGGGAGTAAAACACAGAGTGACAGGCCGAGGTCTCGGCACAAGGGCAAAAAGCTGTGAGCTGAGCTATGGTGAGTCTCTTCCCTGGCCGCTTCATTCACTCTTCTTATGTGTGTGTGTGTGCGTGTGTCTCTGTGTGAGAAAACCCGTACACATTGGTGCCACTCTTTTTTGCTTATGTTGCGTGTATATGCATACATCTGCATACTGGTTAACTTTTGTCGTGCTGCTGTGTGACTGCCTCACTGAGGTAGGAAAGGCATTCAATAGTTGCCTTTCCGCCTCAGCGATCACACGTCAGATTATCAGTCTTTCACAGTCAAACCGGTTTGTGGCAAGAGGAAAGGAGAGAGAATGAAAATAAAAAGGAAAAAGAAAATGGTCATGTGAGAGCATGCGCTGTTTTCTTTGTCATGTTTTTGTCCTCTTCTCTGTGCACAAATGCTTTTCAGTTTTCATATCCTCCCCTATATTCTTTTCTCTCTGTTGTGCCTCTTGCTGCCAGTGCCATCAGGCACACAGCTGTAGCCACATGAATTCCCCTGGAGAGGGAAAGTATGTGGATTTACATGAACACATGGAGTGTGTATGCGTGTGTGTGTGTGTGTGTGTGTGTGTGTGTGTGCATGCGCAGCTGTGGTGAGGTGCATTGAGCACAGGGATGGGGGGGGAGTATTTACACAGGACAACCTTTAATGACAGTCAATCCCACGGGTTTGGACCTGCCAAAACCAGACTGTGTGTATGAGCTGTGTGCTAAAAATGTCCACCCCACTTTTTGTGCATATTTGTGCAGTACTGATGCGAGTCTGCAGAGATGAGTTATGACTGTGTACGGGTGTGTGAGTGAGACAGAGTGTGCTAGTCTATCAGTTAGGCCGCATACTGGCATGCTTCACTTTCTCAATGTCAAGCAAACACATATTCAACAGCAACTAACGTCACAACACTTGACACATATCGCACCCACAGACATTCTTTTCCAGCACACATTCAGAGTGGCATCGGTAAGCCTATTGCCATCACTATAGAATGTGTCATTGTCAGCTTTCATCACCACCTAAAGAAATGACACGCGGGTCTGGGGCCTCATTTATAAATCAGAGCGTAGGCTTGATGCTAAAAGTGTACATGAACACAAAGCCCAAAAATGCAGTGCGTCAAAATGTATGCACACCTGCAGTCAGCGTACCCTTTATAAATCACAGTGCACCTGGAAATATGTGCACGTGGATCAGGCCCGCATCCCATCATCTAAACACCCACATTCAACTATAAATGGTCAATGCAAAGGTCCTCATGAATGCTGATCGGTAAATGAAGCTGCTGATGAACAGGTTACGTGGTTCTCTAGCAGTGCAAATACATCCATCGTACAGCTTTATGCACGAGTGTCAACATGGTTATTTATATATGTCCATCATCCAACCGATTTCTTCATACCTTGCCAAAATAATTAATATAATCCAGCTGGATACAAGAGCAAAAATATCTTGATGCATGCTCAATAATCCAGGTAAAAGAATCCCAAAAACTTGAATCTGTTCATCTGGACGTAGCGTTTTTTAGTGGGAGAAACGTTTCAGTCTTCTCGAGACTGAAGAAGTTACCAGGAGGTGACGAAACGTTTCTCCCACTAAAAAACGCTACGTCCAGATGAACAGATTCAACTTTTTGGGAAGAGCAAAAATAACTTTTTTTTTTTGTTGCAAAAAAACCCTTTTTTCAATAAAAAAAAGATCTGACATAACTGATGCTGCAGTAGCATCTAAGCTACCACTTGAGGAGCCACCATTGCTGTTTTTGAACAGCTATTGTCACACTAACACTTGCCTGTTGTGTTTACTGGGCAGAACCACTGTGGTTTAACTAGCTAATGGCTTACAAAGATTCCCTCAAGATTCCCTTGCTAGGTGATCTGAATATGGTTTATATATTCATGTGGACAAGTTATTACAACATGATTTTTCATGGAAGAAGCAGAATTATTAATAATAAATCACTGAAGGCTGAACTCCATTTAGCTGCTTGTTTCTGTGCGTACTGTCTCATTGTGGCAACTTATTTGGATTCTTAGACAGTGTTAATGTTTAATAACATCTGTGCTTTCCCTACTAAGACTGTCACAATAGTGAGCATGACGGTGAACTCATTGTCATGTTCAAGAAACCAGTTTGAGATGATTTGAGCTTTGTGACATGGCACGCTATTCTGCTGGAAGCAGCCATCAGAAGACGGGTACACTGTGGCCTCACATGGTCAGCAACAATACTCAGGTAGCCTCAGTTTTCTGTTCTTAGCTGACAGGGGAGGCACCCGGTCTTCTGCTACTGTAGCGCATCTGCATCAAGGCTGACATGTTGTACATTCAGAGATGCTCTTCTGCATACCTTGATTGTAATGAGTGGTTATTTGAGTTACTGTTGCCTTCCTAACAACTCAAAGCAGACTGGCATTCTCCTCTGACCTCTGACATCACCAAAGCATTTTCACCCAGAGAACTGCCGCTCACTGGATATTTTCTCTTTTTGGACAATTATCTTTACACTCTAAAGATGGTTGTGTGGGAAAATCCCAGTAGATCAGCAGTTTCTGAAATACTCAGACCAACAACTACGCCACGTTCAAAGTCACTTAAATCACTTTTCTTCCTCATTCTGATGCTCAGTTTGAGCTTCAACAGGTCGTCTTAACCATGTCTACATGTCATGTCATTGAGTTGCTGTCATGTGATTGGCTGATCAGGGATTTGTATTAATGAGCAGTTGAACAGGTGTAGCTAATTAACTGGCTGGTGAATGTATATATAAACATGTATACTCTGTATGTATACCAATACATATATGGAGGTGTGTCCTTTTGACTGGTAATGTATATATGTGTGTATACTATATTTCTATATTGATCTAAATATGCTTGTTTTTAACAATAACTTATTTAAGGCCCACTGACTATTTGTTTGACAGTTTTCAGCAAATCACAAGGCCTATCCATGGATCCATGGATGAAATCACAACAGCCACTGAGCAAACACCATCTGCTGACTGTTAAAATCTATTAATTGGAGCTGAAGTTTGTTTTTTTTGCAGTATGAATAAAACTCATGATCACAGTGTGTATTTGTACGATATCACACAGAATTCATGTTGTGATTTAACACTTTGACAAATGTGCTCTATTTAAGAATAAAAGGACTAAACAGGAATATTTGCATTCGGAAAATCTGACAGATGAATGAACTTCAGTGAATTAATGAAAAAAAATGACATGAAAATGCAATTCAGTCAAAAAAAGTACATCTCATTATGTTCTCAAACCTTAAAACATTTGAGAGTCATGTGCCTACTTTGTTTTATTCTCAACTTTTTGCATTTTTCAACAAACAGATTTGTAGAAGGTATAACTGTCTTATGTCACAGTTGTCTTATGTTTGGCCAACATGGTATCATAACTTACCTGGGAAAGCATTACTTATTCTGTGTACACTCTTCTTGAGATTTCAAAGTGACAACAGAGTCTACAGTTGCTGTCATTTACTGTAAATAGCTGGGAGCATATCTGTTCTACCACACACTGATTTCTGTCAGTCTCTCACCATGAAGCTGTGCACTTTGTTTGTCTGCATTTCTACATGGAAAATGTTACTGACTGGCTTGTGTTAATTCAATGAAGTACTTCCATGGTAACATGTTTTCCTGTTTGAATTTTAATCAAACATGAGCCACTCTTTTTTAGCCAGGGATGTGTTTTGGCTGTAAGAGTGGGTGCAGTGTTTTTGGCTCTGATCTGTAGCTGTTCCAATGAATGCCATCAGATATTCACAGTGCCATCTCTGATGTCACAGCTTTCCATCCTCCTTGCCAGCTTCATCAGTTTTGACACAGAGAAATAGACTTGTGCTTTTGGGTCTCTGACAAATTACAGCAATACAATCTACAGTGTTTGAATAATTTAACACCATACCGCTCGGGGGGGGAAACTTGGAGAAAACAAAAAACACACACACACCAAACTAACCACTTCTCTCTGCAGAAGGTATCATCTGCCTGTCCTCTGAGATTTTGAAATCTTGTCTCTTTCTTTATCTATAAGTGAGGAGCATGTTTTGGCATCATAGATGCTGGTGGTTGTCTCCAGAGAAAGCACAGGTGCCCATGCACCCGAAGTGTTTCCCTGTGGGTTAGGGTCAGGGGGCAAGATGAGTTGGAATAAGAGTTGATCTACGCAGGGAAAGATTATTTTGTACAGCTCTTTAATAGAGACCAGAGGGAGAGGAGGAGTAGCAAAAGCTGGTAGGACTGTAGTACAGTGACTCTGTTTCATATAGAGTCTCCCTCTCCTCCTCCTAATGAGCATTCTATTAGCAGCTAGGGGACGGATTTAGGCAGTTAGGCATACGGAGAAGGCTGGCTAACAATGCAAGTGGTTAGCTAAACAGCTGTTCTCTCTCTGCTGCCACCTCCCATCTTCGGCTAATGAAGCCCTCACCGATGAGCAGGAGTCCCGTGACATGCGCGAGAACAGGCACAGACATTCAGTCAGGGAATCTCAGTCACTCACAATCCTCCTATAAAGGCTATGTTGAGGATAGCTTCACCGATAGGACAACCCAGGCTCCAATTAGATAGTGGCTCTAAGGGGAACCCTAAGAATAGCACATTGGGCGAGCTCAGACATTTTTATGAGCACTCTGTGCTGCTCTGTATTTGGAAACTAAACACTGACTTTGTGTTATTTTTCTGACTGGAAAATGGCCGAAGCTATGAAGCATTTCATATCAGATAATAAACCGATCACGGGGATGATTTTTGTGAAATGTTGCATTGTTACATTTCATTATCCTCTACAGTGTGAGCAGTGTTCACAGTGGTGGGCATCGATCAAGATTAGTGGCATGCCATATGGGTTTGTCAACATCTGAAACACTGCAGAGGATGCATGCTCTCCAAACAGCCTTCACTTAAACAAGGAGAAATGATTCAGGGGTGATGCCTATTTTTCATATTATAAAATATGATGCAGCATTATGTCTGGCTAACAAAAAAACACTATTTGTTTTACTTAAATGTTCAGTCTGTCAAAGGCTTGATTATCTACTGAAAGCCTGGGTCACCTTCAAAATGATACATGGTTAAGATTTACTTTGCAGGTATTCTTTTTTGCTTTGTTGAACAGTCACTTTAGCTGTCAAGCCTGCTGGCATGCTTAAATGAAGGGCTGTTTTGAATGTGGGACTGCATCAAAGCTTGGGCAGGAAGTGTCAGGATTCTAAAAGTCTGCTTAGATTTTGCAGCAATTAGCCAGGTGCGCTTACTGTGGGTGAGAAAATAGGAGTTTTGAGTTCACTGCAATTTCTTTTCTGGTTGTTGTTCACACAGTTACTTCTGCCACTCTGTTGAATATTAAACACCACATCAGGAACAGCTCTGAGGCGTAAGGGTTCCTTTTAGTGTTTTATTTAATCTGACTTTGTTACTTTTGTTGGATTTTGTGCGAGTTTGGTTTGACTCCAACATTCTTGTTCTTGCTTTTAATTTAATGAACTGGAGGCTCGCTGGTTCCTGATCCACCACAACCTTGAGCTTTGAAAAACACTCGAGGAGGCATAATCAAGTTGAGGCAACACCTGTTTTCTTGTTATTGTATAAACAGTGTTATTTTTTTCCCTCTCAAAGCTATTGGACCAAAACACCTTCATGAACCAATGGAATGATATGAAATATCAAAACTCTATGTGGGAAAATTTTTCACATCAGTATACAGTACTGTCCAAAAGTCTTGAGCCACCCCTCATTTCATTATTGTCTTTACAAAGTGGTCTTGAGCAACAATTCTCCAGAATTATCGAAGGTCTTTCAAAGTTTTTATTTTGGACATTGGCTGACCTGTCCAGGGTGTACCCCACCTCTCACCCTATAGCAGCTGGGATAGGCTCCAGCTCCCCCTGAATTGGATAAGTGGAAGAAAATGGATGGATAGTAAAGTAATATTTTAACTATTTCAAAAAGAAGAGAGCTACAATCACAGTACTAAAATAGTTAAAATAGCAGCCCAACCAAACAAGCAAATTAATATAACTAACTTGGGAAGGAAATCTACACTGAGGAGTGAACAGGGGTGCAACTCACTACTCACCAGATGTGTCTCACTGCAAACCAAAATGATATCCTTTAAATTTGTGCCCCAGTGCTTTTACTCACATATAAGCGTGGGGAGGGGACCTCACCAAAGGTGCCCAACCTCCTAACAAGATGGGCCTCCGCCTTACTAAAAGGAAAAACTAAACAAAAACAGATTAATAACTCTAAAGAAGCCAAACAAACAAGGCAGGACAACTCAGTTAAAATACAAAATATAAAATATAATAGCGCCTTGAGGCGACTTTTGTTGTGATTTGGCGCTATATAAATAAAATTGAATTGAATTGAATTGAATTGAATTGAATAAACACTTGTGTGGTTAATATATTATAATATGCAATCAAGCTAACATACAATAAAAAGGCCTAAACAAGAAAGCAGCAGAGGAGAGCTCTACAGAGGAGAAAATCAATTGTTATCTGGGGTCTGCCTTACTGTAGTCCAAACTAGAGACTTAATGCTATGATCCTTGTCACCACCGTCAGACACTGGGCAGCCAAACAGTTACCAAAGGAAATAACAAAGCTGGTCCACAAACATCAGGATCAGACTATAACAGAAAGAGAGTTGCTAAACGTGCTCTAAGAGTTAGTCTAACATATTGAATCAATTTTCTAAAAACCTAGAACCAGAATGAGACCAAAACAGCCAAGAGAGACTTAACAGTGGACTACAGGTGCCCCTTGTAATCAAGCTGTGATCCGAGAGCTAGAGGATGAGTCAGGGTTAATGCTGCGTTCAAAAGCACTACTAAGGTGAGGAGCATTTTTCACTGGGAATTCCCTACTACACACTTAACATTGACCTATGAATCATTCAAGCATAAAAAGCCACCTTTTAACTCAGGGGATGAACCAGTGTTGTGTCTACACATAACAGACAACAAGAACCAATTTTAAATTGCATCCTTAGGCACTTTGTCACCAGCTTGTTGCAAAAACACATAATTTGTTTCCATTTCTTTAGTTGAATCTATAAAAATGTCAAAGATAAAACAGTTTTTTGTTGCACCAATAATGTGATTTTCAAAGAACTAGTAGCCAAAACTAGGGAGAAAAGGCTGAGGCATTCCAAATTACACAAGAACTGAGGTGAAAATCAGTGGCAACAGGTCTTATGGAGTGATGAATCCAAATTAGAAATTTTTGATTCAAATATTTGTACGGAAGAGGTCAGGAGAGAGGTACAACAGTGAGTGTCTACAGCCATCTATGAAAGTGGAGGCTCTGTCATGGTTTGGGGCTGCATTTTAGCCAGTGGTGTTGGGGATCTTGTCAAAATTGATGAAATCATGAACACAGAAAAGTACTGTCAGATTTTGATCCACCATGCAATACTATCTGGCTTCATTCTTTAGCATGACAATGACCCCAAACACACTGCCAATGCAGTAAAAGCATACCTGGACAGAAAAACAGACAGTGCAACACTATCAGTCATGGATTGGCCTCCCCAGAGCCTGGACCTCAACATTATTGAAGCAGTGGTGGATCATCTTGGCAGAGAACGAACCCAATGGCAGCCAACATCCAAAGAAGAGCTTTGAATGTCCTTCAAGAAGCCTGGAGAACTAAAGACTACTTAAAGACTGTAAAACTTTCACACAGGTGCTAAAACCCCAATATTTCCCCAAAATATAAAGACGGTTACTCAATATATACATCTTTGATGTTGGCAGATCACATTCGGTTGTTGCTAAAGTCAGAAGTTTTTAAATTCTACACATAAGCAATTTAAGGTGGCCCAGGAGGACTTTTTCCTTCCAAGCATCGAATTGTAGCTCTAAGATTAGCTGCAGTGTTCTAACCTGGTTATACTGTCGATGCTGTGAATGTTGTGTATTGATATATGATGTGCAAAGATAGTGAGATTTCTATGTATCATTGGATATATGTACACAAATATCCAAGGGTAAACTCAGAGTTTATTATTATTATTTTTCCTTCTCACACAGCCTGGCATTTAGTAAAAAGACAAACCTATTGTCCCAGGATGAGAAATTTGTATTGACAATCTGCGCATATTCTATCTCCCCAAAAGATGAGATAGAGGAGCCAGGAGCATACAGTGTAGACATATAGATACAGGGCAACATGCACATCGATAACTTTACATCACACACTTGTGAATTACATGCACAAAAATACTGCAGTGAACTTCAACGTAGTATTTTATTTGAGGCTGTTATGGCAGAGGGCAAAAAACTCAATCAGGTTCTCCTCTGTTTTGAAGTCCTACTGTATCTGTGGCAAGATAGAAGCAATTTGTAGGGTGCATTGAGTCGATTTTTTTATGATCGTTATAACATTAAGGTATAAGAGGTCAGCTGGGTGGGCTTCACAATTTTGTTAAAAGCATGCAGAAGCCATTACCTGTAGCTGAGATAATCATTTATTTGTAGCATGTGGATGGTAGAAAGGTAAAAAGTTAACTTTTCTTCTCAAAGCATTTCTTTCTAGAATCTGGAACTGGTAACCTCTCAGTTCAAATATAAACCAAAGGTAATCATTGTAACCTGAGATAGAAGTTCCTGTTCAGGAGAAGGAAATTGTCTTCGAGTTGTGAAATAGCAAATTGGCAATGTTGTTCTGTAACAGTTGCATTCGATTTGGTGAGTCACTCTCTTTTACCACTGAAAAGGATCTATAGCTTATGTTACCTCTCTAAGCAAAAAATCTATTACAGCCTTGTGGGCCTGAGAGCTAAAGATTTAGTCTTTTTGTCAGGTTGCACAATGTTGGCCCTTTATAGTAGAGGTTTCTGCTTGTCAGCATGTTTGCTGAAGTTCCTCTCATTGGGGATTTCATTGTGCTCAGACTATGCAAATTTTACAGCTAAGGCTAATACATTTGCAATGCCCAGAATTGAACGACTCGAACGCGGGGCTACAGCTTGCGACTGCACGTCACAGCCTCACACATGCACACGCACAATGAAGGGCTGAGGTGTAAATTACAGCACATTATGTCAGAGCTAGGAATCCAGATGGTATACACGAATATCATTGTCTGTATCACACTGTGATGGGCTCTCAGCAAGAAAATCCCACGAGCTTGGCCCAACTGCAAAGTAATTGGACTGATGTTTTTCCTATGCGACACTTCTTATCACACGCTGAAAAAACTATTTTCCCTTCAAACCATCTTGCCTGTAAGCATGGACTGTACCAAGTAGGGTAAATGTAAACAGAATGATGCATATATTTCTGGATGCCTATAATCATAAAGAAGCAAGTATTTTTCTCTTTGTGTAGATGGAGTAGTTAGAGCAGAATGGAGTGAGAGCAAAATCATACATTTCCTATTTCAAAATAATGTAGGAGTTTGAAAAACATTACCCAGAAGCACTCTGAAACACCTGGTAAGGTTCCCCTCAGCAGAGGATGTATATACATAAATCACATGTTATGAAAACCTGTGAAATTGACGAGAAATGCGATGGCTCTTTCAAGCATGGCGTGCCTTAAAAGCAGCTCCACAGTATCCATCTGTTATTCATGCAGAGACACTGAGCACTTTTTTTTTTCTCAGCCGAGATAACAGATGTACAGCCACCGAAGGACTGACCTAGCTAGCCGCAGAGGTGAGCTGTCAGCTACAACAAGCAAACAAGGAGTGCTCGGGGTCATCGCTAAAGGGGAAAGTTCAGCTAATTACACTGTAGTTGTTCATCTGGCAGACAAACACAGAAACAACAATCTATTTATTAACACATTTCACCAGCCTTTTTTGCCTGGTGCAGAAGGCCTAATGAATGAGTACAAACAATCACGGGAAAAACAAAACAAAGCAAAAAACAAAAGAGAGAGAGAGAGAGAGAGCGAGAAATAAATTTTAACAAGCAGCAAAGAGGGCAACAAAAAGGAAGACATAAGGAGAGAAAGAGAAAAGCTAGATGGACATAATGAAATGTGAAAATGGCGTAAAGGGAAACTAGTGAGCGGTGGCAGAAATTGGGCCGGTTTGTGTTGAACAACAGGGACTAAAGGGAGGGTGAGAGCGAGGGAGAGAGAGAGAGACAGAAAGAGAGAAAGCGAGGGAGAAGGTGTGAGAGGAGGAGGGAGGTCAGTAGAGATGTGGAGATGGGCGGAGGAGGAGGGGGAGCGATGAGCCCCCAGTGCTCAGCTGTCAGTGCTTCCTCTGCAGGTGGGGCAGGAGGAGTGCCAAGTCCCTCTCTCCCACTCACACAGACACCCATGCATCGCTCTATAATGGATGCTTTACACTGGTGCCAGAGAAAGACTGAGGCAGAGAGAGGGAGACATGGTGAGAAGACGAGAAGAGACATGGGGGAGGGCGCGCAACAGAGAAAGAAAGAAACTGCTTTGAGAACAAGGAAAAGGAGCTCGAGAAAATGCCTCAGAGATTAAGGTGCTAGAGTAGGGATGAGTGCAGTGAGGAAATAAACAGACAGACAGACAGACAGATAGACGGAAAGAAACCTCCATCAAGTCATTAGACCAATAAAGAGAGGAAGCAGACCAGACAGTCTGGGAGCAATATGATGCAGCAGCTATTGGTATAATTGATCCAAAGCCTAAGAGGATCAAAGAACAGTAGGGCACAGATAGGAGCTGTGCCACTATTCCCCTCACCACTACTGTCACTGTCTATTAGGAGGTGTATGAATGCGCCCTTGACAATGATTTATCAAGAATGATTCATAGATGGCATCTACCTGAACTAATGACTTGCCAGCGTCTTCACCGGGGATTGCAGGTCATAAACAGATGACATATTCTGTAGTGACCTCGTTCATCAGCTGCGATTAGATCCCAAAAGTAATCTTGGCAATACATCACCAGATGGGTCTCCTTGTATTATCTTGAAGAATACTGGTTAGACAGCCCATGTGTGCCACGTGTCACTTAAGCTGCCGAGGTCCATTCGTACAGTTGTAGGTCTGGGGCTACAGGTATATGCAATGCTCTGAGCTATTACCTTGGTTGATGGAGGCATGGATTTACTAAAGTACTCAATTATCCACTGCTTCTTTCTCTGACCTGCTGCTTGTCTCTTTAACACCTATAACTCCATGCTTTATAGGTTCAAAGAACTGCTGCAAGCTGAGACAGACTGATGTCTGGAGTACTTGAATAAACTGCCTTCTCCGTTTTAGGACCATTTGTCAATTCTTCATTCCTCAGCTCTCTCCTGGCGAGTGATAGGTAAAGCTGCCACACTCTGATGGACAGTCCAACTGGATATTATTTTCTAGAGTGTTAACCTCAAAAGGGCTATCTGACCTCAAAGGCTTCATCTTTACCCTCATAACACCCCTCCCAGCTCACATTACTTGAGAGGGGTTCTTTTTTTCCCTTCTGTTCAGCACAAGTTTGGTTTCATTTTCTCTCTACAGAGCTGAGAAGTGAAGAGAAAAAGCCCATTTGCTGCTTGAATTAGGCTATTTACAATTTCTTTCAAATTCAAAAAGAGAGTAATACCTTTTATTTGGTGGGTAATCCTTCGTCTTTGTTTAGGAAAAAATTAGGCAATTTTGCTTCGCTATACAAAGTCGAAGACACCGTCCTTCAAAGAGTGACTGAAAAATGCCACAAAGACCACTTGTTAAAAGCAGTTTGCTTTTTCCACACAATGAAGGCGACAGTATGTGGCAGACAACAAAGCTGAGTAGTCAGCGTAAATAAATACAAGCATTCTTGCTCCGCAGAGATGGCATCCCCCTGGTTTAATTATCGCTCTTGTCAATCGAGGTGGAAGAATACGGCACCTGACAAGGCGCGTCCCCATTCTCTCATCTCGTATAGGTCTTTTTCACACCATGAAATGCACAGACACCCTTCAGCAAACAGCCAAATCAAACCTCGAGATAGAGGCATTCTGTTGCCCCAAACACCCAGGTAACTTTACAGTGTCGAGTCGCTGAATGCTTTTGACACCTTAGAAATGGGGTCTATTCAAGTTCGACAATTGTCCCTGAATTTTCTCAAGCTGGATGCATTTGCACAACAATGGCAGCTGCATGGTGTATGAATAACATCCCTGGGACGTGGTTATGCAGCTATCTTTCCTGGCGACTCCAAGGCAAATTCCAGCATTTGCAAGGTGCCTTTATTTGTTGCTTAAACCACACAGGGAAAGGATAGCTGAACCCACAGAAATGAAGTGGGCCAAGAATGTAGATGGATTGCACCTCTAGATCTGTACAGCAACAGCTCGGTACAGGGACATTAACGAGTACGGGCCTGTAGGCAATTCCGCAAGGAGAACCTCCCATGGGTCTTGTTTCAGAAAGAAAACCCACACATATTATTTTCAAAGGTCATGGCCAGATGTAGACCAACACTACTGTTAAAGAAGTGATTCACTGCAACACTTAGGTGCTCTTCATGCAGCCTGTTGGCCTCCTTGTTCACTCTCTAAGACAGAGTAATTTAAAGCAGCATATATATCAGCCTTAAATTACGTGTTGCATCTCAAGATGCAGAAATGAACAAGAGCACAAGTTTTCAAGGCTCAACACATCCTTTCAATTCCAAGCATGCATAGCACAACACTGTTTGTGTTCTTTACTCTAAGGACAACTACAAGCCTGCGTGTGCATCGTAAATGGTTATCAGAGCAGAGGCTAGATGCACATGCCGACGCAAGATCTGAATCCTACTGCAGCAGCAAAACAGAGGCAGATTGATTTGAGGTCTAATAGATTATGTCAATATTATTTCCATCCTTGCTTTTGCTTTTCTTTTGGAATCAGTCAGATTCAGTCACTACATTACCCTTCAAAATGTGAATCTTTTCAAGCTAAAAGGGATTCAAAATAATAAACCCATCCAAGTCAAGTGTACTGTAGAATAAAAGTCTACAAAGTTATAATGTATGGAATACATAAATTAACAGGATCGCACAAGCCATGACACCAGTGAGCTCTTGGATCATACACACACACAAACACACACATGCATATACAAACCCACCAGGCTTGAAACTATAACATATTATATTACATATGTTAGCCAGAGTTAAACTGTAAAAAAAAACCAAAAAAAAAAAACCTGTACTTATTAATGATCTCTGTGTTTTTACAATTTCTTCTTGCTGAAGAATAATAAGTGTTACCTGATTATCACCTCTGCGTTATTATGTTGTGACACCAATGAGCCGCCCTCTGGAAGGCTAAATTAATACTCTCATAGGCAACAGGGGAGTAAAGAGGCTCAGGAGTTGGAGGGTGGCTGCTTTACAGAACAAGTCCATGTCAGGTTGTGTATTTTTTACCTATTGCAGGTTTCTGCTTGTTCTTGTTTAAAGGTTTATTTTTATACTGTGTGTGTGTAGAAACTGACATTCTTCTACACCAGGTCTGGTATTTCGTACATGCTAATTAGTTACCTTCCATCTTGTCTTTTTTCTGGTGTACTGATGTTTTCTTTACACTGTAGATAGAGCCATGCTTACCCATTTTAGAATGAGTAGAGACCAATGTCCAGGTGTAAGCATGTTAAGTCTAATATTTCTTTAAATTTTCTTCTAGTTGCTTCAACGATCATTGTCAAGATAATACCACCAGGCAACACTATTGTTTTCCCAGTTTAATTCTCCCTACAGTCAGCTATTTTTGTAGGACCTCTTACTAAAAACACTGACTGCATTCTTTAGTTAGCGTTTTGTGTAAATGCATATTGACATTGTGCATATCAATGTAATCACTGTATGACTCACTCACTAACAAGCCTGCTCTTTGTTTTACTTGTTGATTTGGTTCCTTTTCACTCTCTTTTAATCTTTCCTTTTACATTTGATTTGTTAGGATTTGGGTTAAAGAATCCCAATTCACAGCATTAACCCTGCACACTGATAATGTGCAGCCAAGGTTTTGTTTATGTGATGATTTTGAGGCCACAGTCCCAGTTGGCAGCAAATGCTAAATAATACCTTGTGTGTCTATCAGATCCCACTGTCTTTGACAAAATGGAAGTATCTGATACCCTGAGAATGAGAAGGGCTAAATCCACATTCAAACTCAACCTTTATTTGGATCCCAGTTATACATCTGTGAAGTTTTGTGGATGTATCTTGCATAGTAGTTATGCTGTTGTTGAAAAAAATCTCTTCACAGACTGACAGGCAGACAGAAATAACTACATGCCAAGGTAGGTATGCTCCATAAGTGTCTTCAAAACCACATTTTGCCAGAATGAGACACATACAAACACTCAAATTTAAAACAACATCAGTGGCTGGTAATAAAGTTCATATTTAAGAATGAAAAAAAAAACAAAACAATCTGTCGCTCTGATCCTTAGTTTCTGCAGATTCCATGATACATTCCTTCACTTAATCACCTTCTCTCCTATTCTTCCTAGTAAATAGATTCAAACACACGCCCTCTCCTGAAAACAAAGTACCTGTTCCCCTGCCCTCATGGTTCATGGGGTTTCAGTATTTGCGAGGGGGTGTCTTGCATTAAAATGTCTTTGTACTCCTTGCACTGCTATAATAAAACCCAGGCATTTAACATGTGTATTTATGGTTCTCAATAACCCAGAAGTCTTAATAAAAATGAAAGCTGACATTGGCATGAAGGATCCTCCTCACTAGCTGTCTTTAATGTCCAGAACATTCCATTAAAATGGGAGCACTTCCTTAGAAGGGGAGCTTTTATCCTGATTGCTTACTGGAAGAGAGGGGGGGAAAAAAGAAACCAAATGACCTTCAGCGCCTCTACACCTAGCCCTTCCCTCTTGTGCGCTCTGTGAATGGACACGCCTGTGTGCACATATGTGCAGGGATGGGATACACACAGTGACACTGAGTGTGAACAGCATAGTATGTTTCTTTTAGGTTGTGAATTGAGAAACACGTATTTCGACTCTTATATGCCTGCACTCAGAGATATATGTACAAATGCACATGTCTGAGTCACTGGCCACTTGGTATTCGGTTCATGCACAGAAAAGCCATCTCAATTTTTAAATCATAATGATTATTAGGAGATAGGGAAAAAGCCGAATCTGCATGTTCAATTAGCGCCTGTGCGATGCCAGATAGATAATACATGGGACTGGCTAATGTCCTTTCTTTTGAACTTCTTTAGCCATTTTCTTTTTGAAGCTAGAGAAAAAGAAGATGGGGACAGAGATTTTCCTCAGTGGGAACACAACTGTTGAGCTACATTTAATAAGCTGGTCAAAAACACTCTCCTGCCGAGAGAGACTGCGCTTTTAATGACCATTCTGCTTCCAAAGTCTCAGATGTGTAGCAAGATTGCTTGCCACATACCAGACAAGGCAGCCATCTTATTAATAGCAACACACCACACATGCTGCAGACTAGGGAGCAGAAACCTAGAGAGGGAGACAAGGGAGAGAGACGCACTGGCACATGGTGAAAAAGAGCATGTCCCATGCATGCTTTTACTGTCTGTGTAGGCAAGGAGACAGATGGGTGCAGTAAGGAGGAGATTGGATGTAGGAGGCAGGGCAGGGACCAGGGTCTAAAAAACCTAGCCCTCGTGAGAAGGCATCCAGACCAGCCTCCACACGGGCCAGGAGGGGAAAACTCTGTGATGGATGTACCCTGTGACTGGAGCCCTCGGCACGCCCACATGAAAACGCCACCAAGGCCAGGCCAGCGGAGCAGGCAATCAAAGAGAGAGGCCAGAGGGCCAGGATGATATAGGAGAATTCAGCTTATTAAATAAGCTTCAGGAGGAGCATGGAGCATCTAAAATAAGTTGTCACTCTGCCACCAACAGGCATGAAAAGAGTCTCTGTTAGATGGAAAGTCTATGCACTGCAGGCGGTGATGACAGACTTTGTACAGTAAGAGTGGGAATACTGTCATTAAATACACCAACACACCAGGGAGCTTCAGTACAGTGTGTCATCACTGATTTACTTTTTCTTTTTTTTCTTTTAACCTGGGCGTCATTATCTTGCATCTGAGCAGAACAGGAAGGGAAATGTTTGTGTATGTAGGCATGTAAATCTTATTCTGTAATATCACATGCACCACTACTGTGATACCACTACTTTTCTAGTGAAAGAGGTTTTACTTGTAAGCAAGTTGGAGTATAAATTCAGGAGCCATGATGCACTGCGAGTGTTGTTTCCTGACTTAATTTCCATTCAGACTGCAAAGTAGGAAACTCAATCTAAGACGCTCTAGTCTGCTGACACGGATAGAAAATCATTACACAAGTCCATTACTAGAGGCCACCTGAAACCAGGTGTTCTCATGAAACAGTCTATAATTTATTTGATTATATATTTTTACCCTTAATTTTCAACGCTTTGTAGATCCAGACACTTTGATTCCTTTCTTGTTTATGACGTTGCCTTGCCAACAACAGCATCCTATCAGTTTTCGCTTCGACGGTTAAGACCGAAGGAGGGGTGGGGTAGTGTACAGTGGAGGCTGTGAAAGCAGGTGCAAAAAGACATTTCTTCACTTGTATTTCCTGTCACATCCAGCAGCCCACTCCAGTCCTAAACTTTATATAATTACAACAATCTGTGCTCCGAGAGAGTCTGTGTGAAATCTGATTGCCATTGGTAACATTCGCAGCAAGAGTCCTGGCGTGATAGAAGGCTTCCTGTTTCAATTTGCTAGGATCGCTCAAGTTTTAGTGGCTTTTTCTTTTTTCTTATCCCATCAGTGGGGCATACATTTCCATTCAGGGGAAAAAACAGAGCCGGTAATATCCAATTTACTGGGAGGAGATGGTTTCTCTGGCAGTATAATAACATGCTACATGGAGCGTAGCATTATGAAGTATGAATAAAAAAAAGCATTTATGGTAAAAATTCAATTCAAAAGCAGTCATCATTCATCGGAGGAAATCAAGGCAATTAGTAACACTTTAATGCAAATTGGAGAATGCAAAACATATCACAAATCCTTGGCACTGTAATGGGGTTCCAAGGATCCAAGGAAACGATCAAATGACCTCTTTCAAACACACACTGGTCGGTCCACTAATCAAAAACCAAGAAGAGAGATTTCACTCTGTTCTTGAATAGTGTGGGCTTCTCTGTGTGTGTTGGTGTGTGTGGTGATGGGGGTGTATCGCTTAATAGCTTTGTGGCCACAACACTGTCCAGACCAGGCCTCTATCTACTGCAAGAGTGGTTTCTTTGATGTGGTTTACTTCTGTGTAATGTACAGTAATAGCCCAGTGTTACACCTCCAACCATCTGTGTCCAAAGCAACATGTTTGTGGCTTGTTAACATGTTCACAAGGAAGCTACATGAGCGTGGCTAAATGTTAAGATCTCTCATTTGGAAAATAACATACAAAAAACAGAACATTGCTATACTGACAGTAGCCTGTCACAATCTCATGACGGTGGTCAATTAATTGGAGATAATTTATCAGAATTTCACGAGCGGGACCACACCCCATATACTCCCCTTCCGGTGCTTTGACTATATGGTAAATGGACTGCTACTTATACAGTGCTTTTTTACTCTGAGCTCTCAAAGCAAGGCTTGTTCACTACAAGCCTCATTCACCCAATCACACACATTCATGCAAGCACTTTTTTCTATACTTAAGCGCTTTGTCTAACATTCACGCACACACTCTGATGGATGTATTGGGGCAACTTGGGGTTCAGTATCTTGGCCAAGAAAACTTTGACATGCAGACTGGAGTAGCCATGGAATCGTCCATCGACCTTCCGATTGGTAAATGACCCACTCTACCTCCTGAGCCACAGTTGCCCATAATGCTTTAAATGCGCCACTACAGGCCATTTGTTCTCATTTCTCACGCCCCTCATTAGTACATGGGGATCTGCCCAGCCCAGGAGCCGCCACCAGTCCTCACAGAGACCTTCCCCAAACTGCAACCTAAGATCCATGCTTATTCCATCTGCCATTCTCTTAATTGAGGATGTGATCCCTGCTAGTGACAGGCAAGGGAACTTTTAAATGTTTGCACAAATAACTGTAATAATTTCAGATTCAGCATTATGCATTTGCATTTGCATTTGTATGGGCCTCCTGCAAGAACCTACCTGTAACGCTCCATCTTAATTTAGCAATCATTAGAGGAGGATGAGTATGAGGGATGTTTATTACATGTCCAAGTCAAGCACGCATGTTGCATTTAGTATTAAAGACAAGGGCAATACTAGCAGTAAATCATCATGAGGTAACAATAAGTTAGCAGATAAACATTGCGGCTTAAAAAAAGGTCACTTAGCAAGTGTGCATCATTTAGCATGACTATAACTACCTTGAAAAGCTCTCCTTGACATACAATATCCTTTTTTATCTTGCTTCCAATGTCACATTACACCTAGATTTTTATTTTTGACACAGAACAGAATACTAACAAGACAGCAGAATATGTCAAGGCCCACATGTGGCTTGAAATCCACCGTGGAGTTTCCATTTCTGGATTGAAAATCACATTCATTTGAATGCAAACAAATTTTGTCTTAAAAAATTTTTTATGCGGCACAGTAAAATAGATTACATTACTCGCTGTAACTCACTACCTGCATGGCCAGATAATATCAACAAGCCTGCACACCAGCAGGCATGAGCTGAACAGCTGTATCACATGCCCCCCCTCCCTCTGCTCCACTGTACCTTCAGAGTGATGGGAGAGGGTGAGCAGGCTGACACAAGAAGCTCCGATCCCAGAACCAAATACAGTGATGCGATTGGAATCTCCTCCAAAGAAGCCGATGTTCTCGCTGATCCATCTCAAAGCCTGGATCTGGTCCAAGAGCCCATAGTTCCCTTTAGCTGCCTGATCACCCGTGCTGAGGAAGCCTGGAACACACAAAGAAGAAATTAAAAAGCCATGCAGTGAAAGCAAGTCAAATGAATCACAAGTATAAAGTAGGTAGCCACAAAAGGTTATCCACAATGACGGACACCCCACCCTGGTTTTTTCAGAAGAAGCACAACACCAGGTGACTGCAGCTGTGAAATCATGACTTATTGGACGGCTCTTGGTAAAATAGGAGTGTGTGTGACCGCATGTCATCTGCACTTTATTGGAAATCAATGCCATGTCTCCCTGGGTAATCACCCATCATCAACAATATTGAGCAGTCATGATGAAAACCTTGCAAATCTATGAAAACTCTACGGACAGAGAAAGAGAAAAAAAGCTTTAAATGCTGCAAAATAGTCAGTATGGACTGCATACATATTGTGCATTATATCCTATCAAAGTTACTACCTTCCTCTGACATATTTCCATTCTCGCTCACACTCTGTACTGCAACATACTTTCAATCTAAACATTCACATCCAGCACTATTTATGTACATTTTCCTCCATGTCAGTAATCTGCTAGATTTGGACAATGAGTTTCTCTTGGCTACATCATCTCTCCAGGGCCTAAGCTCTGATGACTGATGGGTAATGGAGAGTCATGGGAGAAGATCAAAGGCAAGCAATCCCCAAAGTCCCCACGGTGGAGTCGGTGTCCATCAAACCCGTGAACATGCATGCGAGGTGACAGATGGGTGATGCGTGGAAACCAGCACCCCACTCGCTTTAGCAGCAATGCTGCCAAACATTTCACAAGCAATAAATGTGTTGGTGGTGAATGTTTGGAAGCCTCCAGTGGTCCTTCCGCATCTCAGCATTGTTCCTAACATCTATTTCATGGTCCATGCTTCCATGTGATGATAAACTCTCAAAGGGAAAGAAGAGAACAGCTCTGATATCAGCAATGCATAAAAAAGATTAAATATATGTGTTTTAACTCAGGTCAACACAGCAATGCTCACTTAGATGAGCACTGATTAGAAAGCAGCTTTTTCTGGGGTCATTAGCTGTTTATTGTAAGTAGCGTATGTACAAAAACCAATCATGTACCCCAATGCTTATTATTTCTCTTTGTCTGAATACAGGCACAACCTCCTATCTCAACCCAAACAGCAAACCCGCCTCACCCTGAGGGCCTGTTGGCAGACACAAAGAGGGTGGGCAGGGGAAAGGCCAGGCCTGATCATCGATTGGAGAGAGGCAGTGGCACAGGAAGCAAAGCAGGAGACAAATGGATCAACAGATGGTCTCCTTCAGATGCATCCCTGAGGATGACAGAGCAGCAGGGCACATGCAGAGCGAGAGTGAAAGAGACAGACGCAGATGGAGAGAGGAGAAATGGGGGCTCCAATTGAAGAGCTTTTGCTTTTCTTTTTCTCTCGCGGCTCCTTCTCGCTTTCCGTCGTCACTAAAGGACAACAGCTTTTACAACCTTCTCGAGGGTGCACGAAGGAGAGCGAGAGGGAGAGAGAGAGAGAGGAGACGTGACTCTCCCAGAATAACCCTCATTTGCAAAATAGTTCACACTTCACCAAGTGTATGTCAGTTGGGTTAAGAAATGTCAGGAGACTGGCATGTGAAAACGGACTCTGTACAACTGTTAGCCTAATTGAAAAGATACTGTAAACATTATCCATGTGGCATTCTAATATGCAGTATTACTAAATGACAAGATGTAAATCATTAGAGTTGAATCCTCAGCTGGCACAATAAAAAAACAAAACATACTGCTTCATGCTACGGTCTTTTGTGACTTCTTGTTTAGCTGTGTTGATTCCTCTGCATAAATAAAACTGGTCATTAAAATGTAGAGGTGGAATCCAATATCTTAGACAGCAAGAAATGCTGCAGGCACCATTTAAAAATACATCTAATATAGCTTCTGGTTATGTTTTAATTGGAAAGGTGACAGAAAGTATTTTCTTTGGAAAGCAATTAAGATAGCAAAGTAATTGTTTTTATGCATGGCTATTTCTATTTTTACATGTATAGCAGACTTTTGCTGTTTTATGCTTTTACTATGGATGTGGCATTTTGCACATATTTTCCTCAAGTTACATATTAATTGGAGTTGATCACCTCTAACACACCCTAGTCTACTCTTTAAGATTAAAAAAAGACAAAAAATATATAGATGCTTACTCTAATGACGTAAATAATGACACATAATACACCATATACCTTCGCTTTGGTTCTGGTTTGAGCTCTCTAAATTTCTCCTTGTGCACCAGGGACAGGGTTATAGATTCCAGATATAGCAGATGATCCCTGTCTGATCAGCACCGCGTGGGCTTTGGCTGCACATGAACCATGATGTGCAGTGCACTCTCTGTACACAGCTCACACCTACACAGGACCTTGGGATTCTGGACTGAAGCTCAATGCTCCTGAAGTGTTTGATCAGGCTGGCAATGTGCTTGACTGCACTACTCAACCTGACATCCATTTGATTTTTTTTAAACACACATTAGGTGCTTTACAAAGAGCATTAAATTATAAACTGTAATCACATAATATCCGTCTTTGTTAGCGACCCAAATTCAAATCAATATGCAAATTCTCTTTTAAATGATCTGAACGATTAACTTTGGCCCAAACTGTACACGCAATTACAGCGTCTCAGTCAAGTTAATTCAACAAACGTGAAATAATCATTAAATACTAAATAGTTCTAGTTGATCTGTGTAAACAAATAAATTATTAACTATTAAACAAATAATTTGTACTCATTTAATTTTCCCAGCAACATTTTTATTCTTGCCTGCTGTGAGCTCTGTAACAATCTATAGATTTGTTGTGGGGTATTTTCACTTCACTCAGTAGGTGAGGCAATGCCCAAAACCCAATCCCTATGATAATGTTTGGTTTACATTTTTTTTTCTCATTTTTTCTCTTAAATCATTAAAAAAGCCACCTTAAAAAACAATACAAACAATACATCCTGCTCGAGAGCTTCAGCAGGATGTGTCAGCTTGAGCAGAGAAAAAGGCAAAAGAGAAAATAAATTATAATCAAAATAAGCATAATTTAAGTCAATATTCTTAAATCATATAAACCAAATCCATAATGTTTTCAATAATATCTGGTGAGAAAAGTAGTTATAAAATAACCACATTTAAAAAGAATAACATCAAATGGTCTTTGTGGCTGAAACAAAGATTCTAAATATGGAATCCAACATGTCTACACGGTTCAGCTGGATTAGGCATTATATTTGCATGAGAGTATCTTATTCACCACAAACTGTATGAGTTAATAACAGTGATTGTGTGGCCTTTCTCTGTGTGTTAGAACTGTAATTTGTACTGACTGATTACATGATGAGTTTTTATATCATGTCCCAAACCTATTCTTCCCTGACAGTGATGTGGTGCACTTCTGCTGTATGGGGAACTGGCATTTTCTCCTTGTGGCTGCACAGAGACAGAGACTCAGTCTTGATCTCAGCTGCAGTGGCAGGGGACAACGTAGTTTGGTCACAGCTGGGTCAGGTCACACCTGTCTCCTTGCATTGTCCTTGCTGGACAAAACACTATGTGCGTGTTGTACGGCTCCCCCTGCAAGTAACATTGCTTCCCTTGTTACCTTAACGTGGCCACAGGGTCGGATAACGTATACAGCATGTCAGCGTCCCCCCAGCAGCACACACTGTCCATGTGATCTCTGTTCAAACATCTCTCCATTTTCAGACATTTCTGCACACCAGCCACAATCATTGCAATAGTTGTATAGTACAGAGCGTGATGCCGCATAATGTGTTTTTTTGGCTTGATCATGTTTCATCAATATGTGCGTGCCACTATCTCAGTCTCAGCTGAGAGTATGCATTTCCTCCAGAGCAGAGGCAGTGATTTCCTTTTGCCATGCTTCTCAGCATTGATATTGCTTTATTGATTATGATTTAAATGTCTGTTTCCTGTACGGTGGGCTATAACTCAAAAGTGTAGCAGCAAGAGGTGATGATAATAATCGCTCTGACCCCAGACATCTCTTTTAGCCCGCTCTCCCAGATAATAGAATGTGTGTAAACTAATGGTCGAGGTTGAGAGGGGGTTGAAAAAGGGTGAGGAGGAGGGCAAAAGCTTGTTGAGCTAAAGACTGAGCTTACATAGGGACAGATGGAGGGAACAGATAGGGAAGGGTGGAGGGAAAATAGGAGGAGGTAAAGAAGGAGGATGGGAATAACAACGGTGACATAACAGAGGGTACGTTCTTTTGGCTTTCTGTTGAATTCATTCTTGGTTTTACTTCGCCTTTTCCCTGTTTCTTTTCTACGTCTCATCCTCTCCCGCTTTTGGGGAGTCGGTTAACAAGGCCGTCTGTGTCCAAACTCTCCCTTGGAACCACCCCTCCCTCCCCGATTTCCCTCTTGCCCTCTCCCTCTATCTCTACCCCCTCCCCCCCGTCTCTTTTCTGGGGAAATAAAGGCCCACACAGTCACAGCCTTGACAGCCCCCACTAAGAATCCCCCAACACAAAAGAGCTTCAACTTCCCCCCAGCCAGGCCTGGGTTGAATGAGAGCCTCTGGGGTGTGGATGAGAAGCAGAGGATGGAAGGGGCCACCCTCCTCACAGCCACATAAAGGGCCTATGTGTCGGGCTCCCGATGAGCAAGGGGCATATCCAGCGGTCCATCCTCCACACAGGGAGCTATACCCATTGCATTTTTTATCAGTTTTTTGGGTGTGGATTCAGGACACTGACAAGTCTCAAAAAGAAGAAAAGGAATAGTGGGTGAGGGGACTGGGGCATGGGCCTGAATGAAGGTGACTGCCATTCGGATCAGTGTGCTGCTCCTGTTTACAGCTCGCTGCCCAATAGCGTGGCTGGAGCACAGTCTGATCTGAGAACAGGCAAGCTAGAGAAACAGAAAGAGAGCAAGCGAGGGAGGGTGAAAGAGTGAAGTGCAGACAAGCACAAGAAAGCCTCTTTATGGCAGCCTGAACACAGAAGACTCTTTGCTCAATGCCTCATCATAGCTTCTGGTGGACGAGAAAACAAAAACTTGTGGGAGAATCACATATTTTCTGATTATCACCCCTATAAATTACTTATTCCATATTAATGAATATAACATGAGCACAGAATTCAACTAGAAAATGGTTAAAAGAATTTATGTATGAGCCTCCATCCCCTGCATGCCCCCCCCCACCCCTCTCCATTCTGTGATGGCCTCATCACACATAAATAATTAAAGAAAAAATCAGAACGCCTCACATGGCAACAAAGCCATCTGATGTTCCAGGCCCTGGCCCTCAACACTTTGCAAGTTCAAACTGAATGATAACATAGTCTACTGCAGGTCTTTCCCAAAAATGTCAACACACCGATGACTATAAGAAACCTAATTGCTTTGGCTTAGCATTAGTCTCGGCTGCACAAAGTGTCCCAGACGCAGTAGATGCAGCGTGTCAGCGAAAGGTGGCTGGACGCTGCTAGAGTTAGAATATTATGCATACTGTGCTGCTACATACAGACCGAGCCACTCACATGGAAAATGTGGTTTGTGTGCAACAAAGCAATGAAAAAAAAAAAAACCTACAACAAAATGTCAAGAGAGAAAATCTGTGCCGCACAGACACCAGAGCTCATCTGACACATATCTGAGCCCCTAAAACCCAGATCTCTTACAGACAGACAAGGGCCTGTTATGGCAGGCGGGGATGAAAAACAGATACTGTAAGTCAAAGCTGGTGGTGCACGTGGCAGCTGCTGGTCGTCCTGCATGTGATTTCGGGAGCTACTTAATCTGATTTTGCGATGTGTCCCAATGGTCAGACGACACTGTTCAAGGGCTCTGGTGAACAGCAGCTCTGGCAGCAACTACAAATGAGCAGTTTGCATATGTATGACCCCTGGCATCTGAGCACCACTCCATCAATCACACATCAACTCTTGTGGCTGTCAGTTTCATTGCTTCTCTCCTGATCTCCCCTCACCATTTCTCCCTTTGCTGGCTCTGTTTCCTATTTTTCCCTCCTCTCAGTGTCTTTCTCCATTTCTTTTTTTCCCCAACCTATCACCTTCTCTCTTTCCTGTATCTCTCAGCATCCTTCTTTTCACATAATAGCACGGACAGAGGCTTCTCAAAGACAGCGAAATGCTTTTACACGAAGGGGAGCTTTGCGTCTCACAGCTGGTGCGGAGGTGGGCCTGCATGCTTCCACAAGGGGAGAGGGAGAGAATAGTGTTTGAGAGTCACAACTGCGAGGTTAAGCAGCACTTTGGTTCCACTTGGAGGAACACGCATCGTCGAGAGATATTTCACATTTGCACAATAATTTTCCTTTACTAACGTCTGATGTTTAAAAAAATACATTCTTAGAGTATAATCATAATCCTTTGTTCAAAACAAGACATCGTCAGGGTGCCCTGTCTCACTTTTTTGGCCTGTGGCTGAACAAGTTCAAAGGCATGGTGTAAAAAATGACATCAAGCCTGGGTGATGTAATTTGAGGGCGTGGTGAGAAAGTTTAGTGCAAGCCAGCTCGGGGAGGACAAAGCAGTGTGCAGTGATGCAGTGATACCACAGAAGAGATCAGAGCCCAGCTTATCAAAGCACATCAGTGGAGCAGGGCAGTAAAAAAAGGTCATCATTTAGAGCATCTTCAAAGTCTAACTCCACTTCTCCTCAGGTTGGAGTAGCTTTGATAGCTGGCCATAATGAGCTTAGTTTTGGTTGACCCTTCCTCCGAAAAAGTTGAGAAATAAGCCAAGGCGGCCAATTTTAGAGCTTTCATTTGTGATACTGTAAATCCTGCCTTCAAGTATTTGTTCATTTATTGAGGCCCGCCAACTTGAGTTGTAAATCTATGGCAGCAATTTGAATGAACATCTGTTTTCCAGAGGTTTAGCACTGTGGTGTGTGCTGAATGAGTGATTTTTTGTTTGTCTTGAGATGGGTACAATATTTTTGGCAACAAAAAGTAGCGCTCTTGCCAATGGAGCTGTGTTCTGATTTGAAACTGGCTCAAAGCTCAGAAGAAGCAATAATTTTACAGAAACATGCTGTTTGATTCTGTTCATCATATGCTGTAAGAAAAGTTTCAACCTGCTCTTCTTTTATGTGCCTTGCATGTTACACCTGTATGACTGTACCATGTTTAAATATGCCAGGCCATAGTGAGCACTCAGAATTGTAAAGCGGAAGAGTGGTGATAATCTATGTTTTTCTTGTTGTCAAAAAAAAACTTTCTCAAATGAAAAAAAATACATAAAATGAATGAATGAATGAATGAATAATGCATTATCCTGTTCAAGTATTACCTGTGGAGTTAAAGCCTAATAATGCTTGAACCTACTTACTAGGGATCTCTATTGTTGGTCAAAACTGTACAAAGGAACTACTGTATTGGATGATATGGTCCTCCATTACAATGAACTTGTAGTTTGTTTAGAGGCAGACAGAACTCATTGTGCTACCATGAATACTATATAACGTAACAAAACTACAACAAAAATTGTCCTCAACAAATACACTGCTGTATTTGCTGAAATCTTCTGTATCTAGCTATTTTATGAACTAAATTGGGCTTAAAAAAAAAAAGAGAAAACAGACTGGGGACCAAAAGCCTGAAGTCACTAGAGAATTTATTTCTTTTTTGCATTTGTTACAAATTTAGTACAAATTTTGTCCTTATGAATGAAAATGTTGTTTATAATTACATAAATTAATATAATATAATCTAAATAAATCATACAACATATAATCTTCATAAATCTGCATATAATCTACATAAATGTAATTACAGAATATCTTTGAATATTTGGCCTACCTTCCTTGTGCTTTAGCGATAGCATGCACTCAAGCTGGCAGAGACTCAAGAAGTTCGTGTAAAACCTGACAACCCACATTGCCCCAGCATGATTTGAAAATCTTCCAAAGAGCTTTTTTATGATGTCACTACATGTCTGATTTTTGAGTACAGTCAAAAGCCATTTTACTGTTACCACTGTGCTGGTAGGTCTTAGCCTGACCAAGTTTTTGGCTTAGTTTCCCTTCCCAGGGTTTATTGACAGACTGGTACTCATCCTCAGAGAGTGCTATATAGACTTCTTTAGACAACTGATTGGAGTTTTTAGTTCTTTTATTTCCTTTATCTCTGCTTAAGTTGATTTTCTAGCTTGAAAAAAGCTTGATATACGGATGGTCGCTCTTTGGTACCTTGCTACCCGATCCAGCTTCTGTGCTGTTTCTTTCCCCCTTCGTAACCTTTGGACAAGGCATGATCCAAGACTATGAAAGCCCTGCTTTGATTGGAATATCATCCTGACTTCTGACACTTCCACTTGATTCTCATGCCATGTTCAATGCTACAATGGCTACAAAATCATTTACTGAAACAAGCCTCTAATGAGCAGATGAAATCACATTGAAATGTGCAATACAACTCAAAGAAATCTAACCTTTTTTTTTTTTTTTTACAAAGGACATAACATGGTCAGTGTCACAAACTTGATTCAGTTTAATTGCTGACCTAGAAATGTGCAGAATCTGAAATCACTTGTGTATTAACTTTTTGCTGTGGTTGAATGATTTTTCCATTTATCTTCAGTAGTAACAAACCGGCTTGGGAAAAGCATCACAGATGGGAAGTCAGACAGTATTGAGGGATGCAGTAAGGTATTATTGACAATAGCAGAAATATAGAATATCACCGACTTTATCCTTTAAGCTTGTCAAAGACAGCAGTGATAAAGTAAAATGGAATCATGGCGTACAACTTTTTTAATAGCATAAAGTCAATCCGACATGATAAATAATTTCCTACTGTTTTACATATGACAGCAATCTTTTATTTGAAATGCTTTAACAGTCACCACAGGAGGTGGACCCAAACGCAGGACACACAGAGGTAGAATAAGGTCCAAAAATCTATCCATCCATTTTCCTCCTCTTATCCAATTCAGGGTTGTGGGGGGGCTGGAGCCTATCCCATCTGTCATAGGGCGAGAGGCAGGATACACCCTGGACAGTTCACCAATCTATGCCAGAGCTAATGCATATAGACAGACAACCATTCACACTCACACCTACGGCCAGTTTAGAATCAACAATTAACCTAACCCCATGCATGTCTTTGGACTGTGGGAGGAAGCCGGAGTACCCAGAGAAAACCCACATATACGTGGGGAGAACATGCAGACTCTGCACAGAAAGACCCCAGACTGGTTTTGAATCCAGGACCTTCTTGCTGTGAAGCAATGGTGCTAACCACCACACCACCAGGAAGGCAGGCAACAAGACAAACCATCTAGTAGGAGCAGGCAACAGGGTATGGTTCAAAAACAGACAAAAAGTTCATACACAGGAAAGTCCAACATAAAGTAAGAAAGTAAGAATGCCTGAGAGACAAATAAAACAACAAAAAGGAAAAAATGCAAAACACATAAATAGAAAGCTTAATAACTGAGTTGATTAAAGACAATCAGACAACTGGAGAGTACAGAGCAGGAGGTGCACTCACTGCCACTTTGTTAGGTACCCTTGTTTAACTACTCATTAATGCAAATATCTAATCAATGTAAGCATTTAAATATTTAGACATGTTCAAGACAACCTGCTGAAGTTCAAACTGAGCATCAGAATGGGGAAGAAAAGTGATTTAAGTGGCTTTGAATTTGAATGTGGCGTAGTTGTTGGTGCCAGAGTATGAGTCAGAGTATTTCAGAAACTGCTGATTTAAACAACCATCTTGAGAATCATAGAGAATTATCTGAAAAAGATGATTCTCTGTAAACCCTGAGCAACAGTTCTCTGGGCAAAAATGCCTTGTTGATGCCAGAGATCAGAGGAGAATGGCCAGAAAGCTTTGAGCTGATAGGAAGGTAACAGCAACTCAAATAACCACCAAGTTATGCAGAAGAGCATCTCTGAATGTTCAACATGTCGAACCTTGAAGCAGATGGGCTACAACAGCAGAAGACCACACCGGGTACCACTCCTGGCAGCTAATAACAGGAAACTAAGGGTACAATTCACACAGGACAACTGGACAATAGAAGACAAAAAACGTTGTCTGGTCTGATGAGTCTCGATGTCAGCTGCTACATTAAGATGGTAGGGTCAGATTTTGGCATGACACGGAACATGAAAGCATGGATCCATTCTGCCTTGTAGCATTGGTTCAGGCTGGTGGTGGTGGTGTAATGGTGTGTGTGGGGGGTGTATTTTCTTGACATACTTTGGACCCCTTATTACCAAGTGAGCATCGTTTAAATGCAACAGCTTACCTGTGTATTGCTACTGAGCATGTTCCTTTGTGACCACAGTGTTCCCATCTTCTGATGGCTACTTCTAGCAGGATAATACGCCATGTCACAAAGATCAAATCACCTCAAACTGGTTTCTTAGACATGACAGTGAGTTCAGTGTACTCAAACGACCTCCACAGTCACCAGATCTCAATCCAATAGAGCACCTTTGGGATGTGGTGGAATGGGAGATTCACATCATGGATGTGCAGCTGAGAAATCTGCAGCAACTGTGTAATGCTATCATGTCAATATGGACCAAACTCTCTGAGGTATGCTTCCAGGAACTCAACCTCATGATAAGGGCCTCAACTTAGGAGTGGTGCTCCAAATTAAGCTAATGGAACTCAAGATTCACTCTTAATTTACCTTTCATTGAAAAGAATCACAAAAAACTTTGTAAGTAATAAAACACGACAGTAACATAAATTCAAAATAAATCCAATAAAGGTAGTTTCATTTTCTTCATTAAAAATTGGAGTTCATAAATAAGACTTGAATTTGAACTAGAATCCATTCCAATCAGTAGGAAGAATCTACATAAAAAAAAAAAAAACTACACCCAAGGCAACCAACTCAAACCCACCTAAAACTACAAGGACTTTTTTTTTTTTGTTTGGAACAACTGGGAAGGGTATGTGCACATATCTGGCTTGTCTTTTGGCTCCAGCCAAGTGTGTATTAGAGAGTAAATGGGAGTGCCATGGCTGTGAGTGTGGGTGAGTGTGCAACCACTGTGTGCACAAGTGCAGAGAAAGGCTTCCAACAGAGTGTGTGTGTATGTGTGTCAGTATTTGTTTGCTTGTGGATGTGCATGTGTGGAACAGTGGTGGGGTGCGAGAGGGGTGGTGTTGGTAGGGCGGTGTGAGTATGATGGTGGTGGGGTTATGCAGCGCAGTGAGGGAGGTATGGATATTAATCACCATGAAAAGCATGGTTCTGTGGCGCTGCACCGAGATGGATGGGGTGTGAGTGCAGTGATGTCACCCTGACAAATGGACCGGCCATGTTGGCTGAGACTCGCACATCGCCTCTCATTTCAATTACTTCCTCACACAACAACCTTCCTAACCCACAATCTGCAGGTTACACATGCAAAAACACATACACTTTAGCCAAAAACACCCCCCCCCGAGCGCCTCAACTCACAGCCCTCTAACAAGATGCACTGATCTGTAAGAATACAGTGGAGCTCTTTTAATTAATCTAACTCAATTATGACAGCGCTTTTGCTTTCAATCCCAACAGCCAGTCACTCATTACCATTCATAATATCAGCCAAAAGCACTGACTAGGTCTACGGCCAGCACACTAGCCAGTGGAAACTGGCAGAGAGTCTGGGTGTGTTTATGAACTAAAGACTGGGCACTGCCCGTGTGTTTTCCCACAATATCAATTTGATGAAGTGCCGAAATGATGGCAATGTGAGCAGCCGCTCTGGCCAATGGTAATAGCATGCACTTACTCTCTGATGTGGAAAAAGGTACAAGATCTGTACCAGCCATTGCAGTGAGCAGCAGTGCTGACAAACTGAGTTCAGGTATAAAAGGTCTAACCCCCTCACTACCTGTTTATTGGCATGTTCTTAAAAGCTTGACACCACTAACTAATGGAGCCAAGGTTGATTTTAAAGTGTCTGTCACTTTTACAAGAAGCCCTGTTTTCAAATGCTGCTAACCTCAGAAGCAGTAAGCCTTGTAACCAACTCCTGCCTGTCTTGGGTGAACTTTGACACCGGAGGAATTCAAGATGCCGTGGACTTCCCTGCGAGGGCCGAGAACCTCTCAATCACAATTCTCCTTCAGCTTCTTCCTTTCTTCTTCTTCATCTGATCTTTGTCTCTCCCTACTGTGATCCTCCTTTTCATGCCAGGAGAATGGTGAGAGAAGATCACTTTGGTATAAGCTGGGGCATGCTGGGCCATGTGAGGGTGAAGTGGGCTATGCAGTGCACAGTGGAGCGTTAAGTTGGGGATTTGATCACAGACTCCTGGGGCTCCAGCTCAAGTTCCAGCTTAACATCAATATCTCTTTATCTGCCCACGAAGTAGCAGGAGGTTAATACCAGCTCTATATCTAAGAGTGAGGGCGGTGGCTTCATTGTGCCACATTTTTAATTAGACACCGTCAACATGAGCATTTAGCATATTAAAGCCACTTTTTCCCAAGGTTGCCCCAAAATGGATGCTGCAGAGCGATAACAAAGCACCTTTAATAAACAAATATGGGTCAGTGCAGCAGCTTTCTTCTAAACTGTAATCAAGGGCACAGTTTTTTATTAGACCAGCAGAAGAGGATATAGTACTGGATTGCCACCTACTGAATGTGTGATAATGTGGTTTTGTTAACAATGTTCACCAGCGCTGAACAAATGAGATATATCCATATTGGCAGTTCTGTATCACAGAATCTGAAACCACTAGTTTTGTGAATATGCACAATTTATAACTTTCTACCTTGTGACGGTGCTAGTCTTGCTTGCCTTCACGTATTGCTTTGTTGATGAAACATGCCTGTTCTCTCACCCTGAGAACAGCAAGAAATGAAAAATAGATGAAAAGCTTTTGAAATACTGTGTGTGATTACCATAATTCTTCTACAGAGGGAGCGTGATTGTCACGTGCTGTTGTATGTAACACAAAGGGCATGCACTGTACAAATCACACTTGTATCCCATGTCCCACAAAGGATGACAATACTTACTCTATTTTCTTCCTTTCAATTGATATGGAAGTTCTGTCTCCACTAAGGGTCTCCGTGTTCGAACAGCTGAAGTGATTCCTTTTTCATTTCACTTCGCAGTTCTTCCTTTTAATCTAGCAGCACTAAAGAACTAGGTTCCATCAACAACAAAAAGGTTAGATCTCGCTTTCACTTTCATCTCGGCCTCCTGCGATCCCCAGGGATGTCTCTCTGTGCTCGTCTGCACTGCTCGGCGATGGGAGATTGTGCCAGGGCTCTGTTTGTTTGGCTTTCTTCCCCCTTCTCATCGTGCTGAAATCTGCCTGACAGTTCGGCAGCATGGCTCAGGCCCCACAGGAGCTACCGTCAGATAAAATGTCACTGTGGCTTTGTTCCATACACCCTATAGGCTGGCCAGATGCACTGTACACCTGAGAGCCTGAAGGCCAAAGCGCAGAGCAAAAGCACTGTGGAAAAGGGGAAGGATGGAGACAGAACAGCTTTCAGTCTTGTTAATTTCGCTGCCTGTGCCATCACTGCATTTTGTTAACCATCTGCATTTTATCTTCATTGACAGAATCAGCTTTGATGGAGAATTAGATTAGGGTTTTTAACCTTAGAGTTATATGATTAAACTACAAATACATCACAGATCATTCATCGACGGCACTAAATCAGCATCCTGTGTTCCAAGGAGATGTGATTGGATAAGAGCCCACTATCCTCACCATCGCTTAACATAACAGCTCCTGAGCCTCAAACTCTTGACATCTACAGTCAAGCCTGATCCATTTTTTCTCTGAAGGGCAGCAGCACCAGACCCAGCTCCTGTCTCTGAGCCTCAGATGACTATTCTCACTGTTTCCCTAATGAGGCTTGAGTGAAAAAGCCGACTGGTCCTCTCACAGCCGAGTGCTAGGGCGGTTGCCACTGTCAGGTCCTGTTAGCTCAGCCTCCTCTGGTTCACGTTTCAAAGAGCAAAAACACACTCATCCAGAAGGAGCTCCTCAATGCTCCTTTACCCACCCTGCCAATAAATTAATAAAAGAAGGAGCAGCTCCTGCAGGTAATTTGATTAAATACGACATCCCTGCTCTAAAGAGGATGCTGACGAAGCAAAAATAAGATGGGACGTTGTCAGAAGAAATTGTCACTGTACTCGAACACGACCCCCACCATGGCAGCTCTGCTCTCTTCCTCCCTCTATCAGCTGAACATCACTGTATACTCCATTTTCCAAGACATCTCTGAGTGATATTAGATGAAAAATGCTATATACTTCAGAATTACCAAGCTTGTCAGTCACCTAATTTGATGAAATCCCCACCAGATCTCTTCTCTTAATTGAGTTTCTTTTGTTATTCGATAGCAGACGTTTATGAGTTCATATATTTGAGTGGTGTCTGCATGCTGCATAAGCCTATGGGCTTATCTAGGGCACATGCTCATACTTCTCAAAACAGACATATGTAAACAACAACAACAGCTCAGACATTTGTTATTCACCAGGGGCATAAATGAGTCTAACCAGTTTCTGACAATGTGCTGATGAAATTATATTAGCATAAAAAAAAACAAAACAAAAAAACCCACTTTATATAACTAAATGCCACAATCTTGTATTTTACCATATATTTAAAATATTATTATTAAAGCAACCGAATAAATGCCACTGTTTATTTAATTCAATACACACTACCTATATCCCTTCTTCCTGGTGAACACTTTAGTTATCCCTTTCTGTGTTTATGTCACCCCCCACTGTCTCCTCACGCTTGAGAGCGCTGAGTGGAGCTGGGAAGGATGTATCGAGCTACGACGTATGAATGGAATGACAAGTCATCTAAGTCAGAAGGGAAAACACTCATTATACAGACTGCATTGTGGTGTTTCTGGGTCATCAAGACCAGTGTCACCTCTTCTCAGTCTGGCCTTAGCCTGAATGGGCATTGCTGCATGTCGTAGAGCTCCCACTCTCTATCTCTGAGCTAATACACTTTATTGTTAACTTTGTATCCTCAAGGGGCAGTTTGCCAAGAGGTTGCAAGGGTGGATTACAGGCCCAACAACAATGTCATTAATGCAAGGGAAAACAGACACCTTTTAATGGAAGAAAGGATTCTGAATCTTATTAGCAAGACATCTTGTTTCAGTCAATGCCCCTGTAGCCCTCTGGCTCTTTGACAGCTAGCAGCTGGACAGAAATGAAGCCAATTCTGTTGATCTAATCATCCTGGTTCTACAACCCTACATTTACTCCTTCACTTGAGTCGACAAAGTGGCTATTCTATTGATAATGCACTGTAATATCTGTTAATACTCCGCGTTGTACTATAAAAACATATGCTGATGGCAACACTTTCCTCTCATCTTTTGCAGGATAGCTAGTCCTGAAAAGCTCCCACATTGGGAAACAGGTGGTTAATGGCTTCTCCTATCTCTTTCCTTGGAAAACTGGAACAGGCTGTGTGTTGTAGCTCACTGTTGGTAACATCCCTACCTGTGGCTGAAAATTCTGCACCCTTGCTACCTGTAGCAGCATGTGCAATTGCGGTAGGTCTGTAGCATACTGAGCTTCAGAGTCAAGCCTTATCTCCACCAGCCTGAGCCACTGTCCTTGGGACTGGCATGGGGAACAGCCTTGAGTGGCAGGCTCCTGTTCTAATTAAACCAGCAGAAGCATTAGTCCCGCTTGTGAGCAGTTTTCATAATTACCCATGCAATTCATTCATTATTTAACTTAACAAGGTAGTTCAGTGGCCAAACATACTGTGAATTGCAGGTCTAATTTGGGAAAATGCCATTAAGATATTGGATACCTGAGGTTTTGGCACTAGCCACCTGTAAAATTCCTGCATGATGAGGGATCAAGAATAACGACAGAATATTTGGTCTTATTAAATCTGAAAGTGTCTGCTGGTGATGTAGGCAAATACAGAAAAGCACTCTTATTGCAATGTCTATTAAGTTCAAATGAAATGTAAGTATGACCTTTCTAAGTGCCTTAATTCAAGTAAATTGGCTCCAGAGGAAGCTAATTTAGCCTTTTAAAACATGGGGGGAAATGGGCATTAGAGCAGTGGTGCCACCAGCAAATGGCATTGGACCCTGACTTGTTTGCACAGAAAAATGTGTTAGCTTTATATCTTAAAAACACAAGGCCTTCCTTTTTCCTTTAGAGCCTTAAGGGCCCTTTTCCCCCTCCCTCAAACTATTTATTCTCAACCAATTGCTAGTATTACCATTATAATTTAGGACACAGTGGTATTGTTAGTAAATGTAAATGGGAGTTTATATCAAACTGCAAATGCAGGCTGCAAAAGCATGCAGTCAGCTTTCTATAACCCTGCATGAAAACAGGAGCCACCTTATGAGGTGCATGTATTGCCTCCTATGCCTGAACCAGGATAGCAAATCTAAACAGGGCTGAACTCATAACCCGGCCAGCTAGACACGGGAGATAATTGATACATAATTCAAGTCTAAAATGATGAGGGTGGATGATCATGTTAGACTGCTATGATACAACCATTCAAATTTATTGAGCCAGGACGGAAACTGTTTGATGCAGCCTTTATACCATCTAAGATCATTCATACCGTCCAATATGCTTACTCATACATAACAGCTGGAATCACTGATCACAGGAATAACTCAATGCCTATTCCTTTTCATATTTAATAATGGAAAAACGTCCAGGTAAACATGCTCCTGTTGTTGCTGTCAGTTGAGTCTTGTAAATCCATTTCTGGTTATCTTGACATTTCAAGTCAAAGAATTACACAGATCCTGCGTGAGTCAGGAACATCCGTGACGTGCAACCTAAAATCTGAATTTAACTTACATGGTCTGACACTTTTTACAGTAACTAATATGATCTGTGTCATTGGATTTCTGACTCTCAGAAATCCATATGAATTTCAATGCCTGTCAAGCATTGTTAACTTGTTTACTGCTGTATTAAGCACTAGATTTGCTGCCTGAGAGAGGTATAGCCTGTGGCAATTTACCTCCAATGAGAGTATTAGGCTCACAGTAATGTTACAGGGGCAGTGAATTAAATTACATATGTGCTCTTGTGTAGTAGTGAAGTTTGTAGAGCTTATATTTTGATTTCATCAAATATTTATGAAATAATGAGGCCTATTTTCCAGGATATATTACCTGCATTGGTACAGTACATCGAGTACTGAGCATATGTGAGATGATGGCCATGTGTGCCTCAGGCTTAGATTACTTGTAGCTAGGTTACTGCTCATGCATTTGTACTGTCAGTGCTGTGTTTGCAGCACAGCTTGCTGTTGATTTAAGGACTACTGAGTTTGGGAGAGCAAGATTAGAGTATACAGTATAAAGTAAAAGCCTGAAAATCTATGGCACTGTTGCAAGCGTAAACCCGTTCAAACGTAGCAGCATGCATGGTGTTTCGAGCACAGAGATTTCGCATCAGAAATCAGACAAAAGCCAGAGTAAAGCCACTTACTCTCCCTCTACTGTCTTGAAATAGAATAGTATTACCAGACTTGTAACTGTGTTCCAGTGACCCAGAAACACATATTTCTAATTGTTCTAGCTAGCCTCTAGGGCTTCCTTTACAAAGCTATAACCTCTTTGCAATCAGACCACAGCGCATGGCCCATCAGGACCCAAAGGAGGGCCTGAGTGAGTATGATCCCCTCAGGCATGGGAGCTCTCCCCTGAGCAGACAACTCGAAATGCCACCTCAATGTCTGTCTGCGAGTCATGTTTTATGTGCCTGAACAGACACAAGAGCTTGCACACGTGCAAACATCAAACACACATTTGCACTCTCGCACACAAAAGTCAAACACCCACAGACAGCTCTATTTGTTCTTCCAATCCCCTTGAAAGTGCACTATAGACCAAACTAAGACAAAATGGACTGCGTATGCTTTTTCAACCTTTCTCCTTCCTGAACAATCTAATAACATCAGATCGCGGTGATGCAGCAAGGTTTGCCCTGGTCCAAGGTCACTCCGCTGGGTCCACAGCTGAGGAGGTGTGTTCCGAGGAGGGGAGGGGAGTGGTGAGCATGTGGGCAGTTAGATGAGATCTGATTCCAGATCCACAAGCCCCTTTGATTACACTATAATACATTTATAATTGAGAGTGATAAGAAACTGTGCCATTTAAAATGTTGCAAGTGTGCTGTTGATAATCAGTGACCCAGGAGAACAGGCAGTTTTCTTTTCTTCACAGTACAGCGAGAAGCCGGTGGGCCTTGTGATGAGATCCTTGCTGATGCCGGCAAAATAAAAGCCATCTAAACAGTTGAGAGATGAAGAATTACGTACTTATCAAGCCTGATCTTATCAGCAGGCAAGCATGTTTTGAAATCATAGCTGCAACTTTGTTGTGATGCTATTTGGGACTTTGAAATAATAATCCCCATAGTTTGGAAAATATTATCCACTAGAGTCCTCTCTATCTGTTTTCTGGGAGACATGTCAGGGGCTAATTGTTCAGAATTGAGTTATTGAGCTGTATGCCCTTCTTCAGCCCCTGAAGGACTAGCAACTACCAATACAAACAGCTCCCAAACACTATTGGAATTCCACTAGAGTGCCCCTGACTTACCCTAGCCATAATATTGTTCTAATAATTGGAGCTCACAGGCCATCAAATATCATGCCAGTTTGTTCAATTGATTCAGACAGGGTAAAGGAGGGAGAAAAAAAAACCACGCATTTGCAATTTTTCCATTTATAATCCAAATGGCATTCCTCTGCTCTGTTTTTAATGATGGAAAATTCTGCGAGGCGAAAGCATTTTGTAATTTGTCCTCTGGCTAACTTTTATGTAATATGGTATGCAGGGGCTGTTCAGGCTTTGACCGGACTACAAACCAGTACACATGCAAACAGTATGCAGAACTAAGCTGTATCATTTGACTTCAAGTACAGGGTTGATATTTCACCTCCCCCACAAATGTAAATGCCTTGGTGATAGCTGCACTGAAACACTGTAATTGAATGTATAATGTAATCAGGTAATTTGATAGGATTCATTGTGAAAGTGTTCAGTTCAAATGGAATAGTCGACGAAGCAGAAGTGAGGTGTCAACTGCCTGTTTGCCACATTCTGCAGCCGATGCAGCAGCACTGAAAACGATGAGAGCGATATCACAGGCCATCAGTAAAGGCAGTGGATTACTTTTTGTGGAAGACTGCTGACTTGGCACGTGGCA